>PISX010003611.1:0-134496 GCA_004024625.1 Mellivora capensis | reverse complement strand
CAGATTTTTTTTTTTTTTTTTTTTTTAGATTTTACCTATTTATTTGACAGACAGAGATCACAGGTAAGCAGAGAGGCAGGCAGAGAGAGAGGAGGAAGCAGGCTCCCCGCTGAGCAGAGAGCCCGATGCGGGGCTTGATCCCAGGACCCGGGGATCATGACCTGAGCTGAAGGCAGAGGCTTAACCCACTGAGCCACCCAGGCGCCCCCTTTTCTTTTTTTTTTAAATCACAGCCTAGTCTGAGCCTTCTGTACCTCTAAGCCAGCTCTGGCGCTCCCGAAAGCAAAAGCGCCAGCCCTGCCACTGAGAACAGTGGAATTAAAGAAACAGCATTATTCATTTTTAAAAATAAAAGTTCTGGAGCAAACAAAGTAAAATGAGACGATTCAATAGAATTGAGTAGTGGGTACACAGGTGTTTCCCCTATTTTCTGTAGGATTTAAAGATTTCATTTTAGAACCATCTATGAAGAAATGAAACAGACATGTAACATTCAACTCAGCCAAGTTTATTAAATTTATTGTGTGCTCAGCACTGTCCTAGGCAGTAACATGAGAAAAACTATAAAACAAGTTATCAACAAGGGAAAAATATACTCTGCACTATAATAATTTGCTATTTCCACGTTACTTTCCAAAGAGTTCTTACATTGTTTTGGGGTATGTGGTTCCCCCTCTCTTTTTCCATGTTGCCCTAAAAGCTTCTAGCTCTGTCAAATAATGTGCCACTATCACCAGCCCCTGAAGAACCAACGGTGGGACAGGAAGAGCGGGGCTTCCTGCTGATGAGGCAGTTAGGGGCTGGTCAATGGGGTCCCATGGTTTGTGCGGACAGGTTGAGGGCTCAGGGCACTCACAGTGAATCAGAGGAAGGCCAGACTTGGGGGAAGCCACAGAGAAGGCCCTGGGGTCCTCCCTAACACCCTACCCAGGGGATGTGCTTAAAGTGCCAACACTGTAAGAAAAAGATGCATAGCTACATGCTGCTGGGGGTGCCACTGGACTTCCTGCCTCCTTCTTTTCCTCCTGACTTGTGCTAACACCGGGCCCTGGCACTGCCAGGCTTAGGTCAATGGAGAAGTCCAGTGCCCAGTGGAGAAATGCAGAAGGTCCAAAGTATAACGTACAATGCCCAAGAGGAGATGGAGACAAGAGAAGGGCAGAGAGGTATGCAGCAAAATCTGTGCTTGGCCCCCGCCCCTGGGCCAGGGGTTGGTTCCCATGCAAAGGGCAGTTTGGTTCAATATAGCTATCAGGGTCCTAAATCTTCCCTGAGGGAACAAAGCTGCACAGCATGGGGAGGAAACTGAAGACATGCAGGGCCCTCCCTGTCCCCCGCACCGGGAATCCCCTGTGCCTGCCGTACAAAGTGCTACGACTACTGGTGTGTGGTCCAGAGCAGGCCCAGGCCAGCAGGGCCAGACAACCACACACACACCTGCACAAAGAGCTCCAGCTGCCGGGGTGCATGCCCCTGAAGGCCCTCCTACCTGAGGTAGAACAAGGGGCTGAGGTCCAGATGGTGGCTCTGCCAAGACACCTATGCCCCTGAGGGTCAGAACCCAGTGACAAACGTCATGTGGCTGACACAGAGGGTGCCTCAACCAGGAGGGCAAGCCAAAGCAGCAGGGGCATGACCAAGAAGGTACCCCCCATCTTGCCCCGCTCAGAGCCAGATCTCATCACTGCTCACACTGGACACTCGATAGATATAGCCCAGCATGGGGAGCCGGATGAAACCTGCAGGGACAAAGATGCCCGTGAGACACAGTGAGCCTCACCACCTGGAAGCTGCCCATGGAGACTCAGAGGCCTCCGGCAGAAGCACCAGGGCTGGGGGTGGGGGTGCGCCCATGTCCCAGTACCTCGGCTGGTGAGAAGGCCGCCAGGCTCCGGGTCCAGCAGCTCCGGCCGGCTGTTATTCGGAGCCATCTGCCGGTCGACTGGCTTCCCTGCTTGGTGACACAGGGGGGTGCCCAGGATGAGGAGTGTGCCTGATAGGGCCTAACCCCTCAAGTACCAGGATCTCTCTTTGCCTCAGAAGCACCTCTGAAGGTAAAGTTGGGGCAGAAAAAGTGTGTACCTCTGGAATCCGGAGTGAGGTCATTGAGCTGAAGGTTGGACGGGAGGGACATGTTCTCCCGTGGCAGCCGCACGTTGTTGAGTTTCAAGTTGTTGGAGTCACTACAGGGCAGACAGAGCCTGGGATGTGCCCTGGCTCCAGCAGGCCCAGATTCCTGCTTTGGGGCCCCATCCAGAACTAGGGAGACCCGCGGTTTCCGGCTGTCCCCATGCTGCATCTCAGGTTCCAGCCAGCCCCAGGAAGTTACCTAGAGATCAGAGATGGGCGCCGGGAGGGGCCTAGGGAGAAAGAAACCACACACTTTCTTAGGGAGCCCACCCACTCTGGGCTCTGCCCCTATGCCCTTTCAAACCCAGGACCCTCAGGCAAGGGATCTCTCCAATGCCCATCTCTAGCTCTGGGACAGACTGGGTCCCCAGTGCCCAGGCCTGCTCTGAGTTGCATCAGGTTTTCCCCGTGGACATGCCCAGGAAGACCCGTTCTGCCACTCATCAGAGATGACCTGTCCTGCCAAGCCCCACGTGCTGCCCTTGCTGCTTCTCCCTCTCCTTCTCCCTGTTCCTCAGCCACTCTCGCCCCCCACCCCACTGCTTTGGCCCTACCTTTGGTCTTCTTCTCTTTCCTGCAGACCAGGCAGGCCACCAAGGTGCTGAACCCCACCAGGGTGCCCAGTGCAAGCCCTCCAGCCACAACGATGCCTAGCAGTGGCACTTCCACTCGGGTGGCCAGAAGCCCTGCAAGGTGTTCTCTGGTTAGGTTCCAAGTGGGCAGGGGCCCCCACCTCGGAGATGCCACAGGTACCATTTTGTCCTTGCCCAAGGTGGTCAGCACAGCCCATTCACAAGACTCACCCAGAGGGCAACAGTCTTCTCATTTCTGTACTGTCATCCTGCCCCCACCCGAGGCTGTGTTGGGCCAGTTGCTGGCAATGCTCACCCAGGGCCGGAAGCGAGGCGCTGGTAACACCCACGTCATTGGTGGCCACCACAGAGAGGTTGTGGGCCAGGCTTCGGAGCTGCAGCTGCACAGTGTGGTTGGTGAGCCAAGGGTAGTTCTGGGCATCCAGCACCAGGAAGTCAGAAGCGTTGACAGTCACCGGCCCATCCTGGTCGATCCAGGTCACGTTGGCAGGTGGGTTGGCACGCACCAGAGCAAAAAGGACAACCAGGAGGCCTGGACCCTGAGCTTCCTGGTACTTGGCCCCGACCTGGGCAATCTCTGGTTTAACTGGTGCAAAGCAGAAGCCAATATACTCTCAGCACAGCCCTCAGACTCCTTGCCCTTTCTTCCCAAACGCAGAAGGGAGCCAGGAGCTTGGACCTCTTCTCAAGGGGGCACTGGGAAACAGGGTGGCTGGGTCTCCCTGAGAGGCAGCATTTCACAGTGATTAACAGTAAAATCACTAAAACTGAAATATCTGGATTTGAATCCTGGCTCTGCTTACTAGCTGTCGGACTGCAGACATAATACTTAACCAATCTGTGTCTCAGTTTTCTCACTTGTAAAATGGGGTTAA
Organism: Mellivora capensis; assembly: GCA_004024625.1. Classification (NCBI taxonomy): domain Eukaryota; kingdom Metazoa; phylum Chordata; class Mammalia; order Carnivora; family Mustelidae; genus Mellivora; species Mellivora capensis. The sequence goes on along the minus strand of PISX010003611.1, from coordinate 130,898 downwards.
CCATAATAACTACCTCACAGGAATATCCTGAGGATAATGTGAGTTAATATTTACAAAGCGCTTAAGTGTTTGTTAAGGGGTCTATCAGACCACCTGCCTGGTGGCTGCTGGGGGTCTTCGGGCAGGGAACCTCTGTCCCTGCCCACCTCAGGGGCACTCACATTGCACATTGAGGATGACAGAGGCATTGGCTGACCGGCCACTGCCGGGGTCCTGCAAGGAGCAATTAAGCTCATGCTGGGCCCTCTGGGCAGTCACGGTGAAGGTGCTGGTGCCTCCGGAGAAGGCCTCCCCGCCCACGCTCAGCAGTCTCGAGGTGCTGGCCTCCTGCAGCTGTCCATCCAGGTACCAGGCCAATCGGGGGGTTCCAGGCCCCCCTGCCACCCGGCAGGTGAAGGCGTGCCGCTCGTTCTCCCGAAGTGCCAGCTCGGCCCGGGTCTGACCATCAATTTCTGGTGCCAATTCCCCCCAACCTGAAACACAGCAGGGGGGTCTGGGGCGAGCTGGGGGAGGGGTGGAACTGGTCTGTGTCCAGCATGACATCCTGTTACGGAGGGGCAGCTGACCAAGAGCAGGAGCACCTAGGTTCGCTCACGAGGAACTGGCTGGGCCGTGGGTGGGTGGACGAGGGAACCCACCCCTTCGCCAAGGGGTGAACGGGGGTGTACCTGAGCTCAGAAGGGCTGGCAGGAGCAGCAGCGTGTGCGGGAGGGTAGCTGGGCCCGGCGGTAGTGCCATGGTCCCTCAGGCCTAGGCCCCAGGCTGCCGAGACAAGGGGGTGGGCCTCTATGTGAGCCTGGTGACCGCAGGCAGGCTCAGGGATTCCTCTCGGAATTTACTCTCCAGAAACAAAAACCGTGCGCCGACACACACATGGAGACTGACCCGCAGTGGCGAAGCCAAGGACGCCCAGGCGAAGGCCGGAGCCCAGCCAGCACACACCGACGGGCGCAGAACCGGGCGCAGTCTCCCGGGGGCACACAGGCTCCGGCCCGCAGGCGCAGAGACCGCGCGCCGCCGCGCAGCCCGCACCGGGCCGGACACTCGCACGCACACACGCAGACTCGCGGCGCGGCGCCCCTCCCCCAAAGCGACCGTCTTCCCGGCCCGGCCCTCCCTTGCGTCTTCCCCCTGCCATCCAGCAGCCCCACGCCCGCTTCCCACCCTCCCGGGACCAGGCGGAAGCCCGCCGGAGCAGCGCGGGTCTAGGCGGGGGGTGGGGGGTGGGGGACGCTGCGGCAGCCCCGCCCCCAGCGCGCCTCACCTGAAGCCCGCCCCGCGCTCAGCACGAGCGACTGCTCAGGTCTGCGGGGCGCTGCGGTCCGCGGCGGGACCGGGCGGTGCCAGGCGGAGCCAATCAACGCCCGAGCCCGGCTGGCCAGCCCCGCCCCCACAGGCCCCGCCCCGCCCCCGCCCTCGCCCCCTTTCCGGACCGCCGCTGACCGCGGAGTGCCCTGCGGCTGGGGCGCCGGCGGCTGGACGCAGACACAAGCGAGAGTCGGGGAGAGCGAGTAGCTTTATTGGTGCGGCTCAGCGGCCGTTGCAGGGCCCGCGCAGCTGCCTCATCACGTCGGCCAGCATGCTGTTGCACAGCGCGGCGTAGGGGTTGAGCAGCACCAGCTGGCGCCGCGCGAACGAGCTGCCCAGCCGCGCCGCCCGCTCGAAGTCCCTGCGGGCGTCGTTGTCCCGACCCTGCAGCCGCGCCAGGAGCCCGCGCTGCACGAAGCCCTGGCGTGCGGCGCGGCCCCGGCCGCCGCTCAGCGTCACGGCGCGCTCCAGGTCCTCCAGGGCGCCTGCGGGACAGACCGGCGGGAGAGTCAGAACGGCGGCCCCGGGGCTCGGCCACCTGCAGCCCGCCGGCTCTTGCTCCTCAGTATCCTTGCTCCCATCGCACCGATGCAGACTGCAGAAGGTGGCAAGACTTGCCCACCCAATACACCAAAACACGACGGGTGCTGGGACGGTTCTGAGGGGTCACTGGGTTCATGAATCTGGCCCATGGTCCTGCAGTAGCGGGCAGTGTATTCCACTCGTATGCTATTGAGCATCTACCCTGTGCCAGGTGACTGACTCAGAGTCTAAAAAAATGATAATGTGCCGAGAATCATTTCTTACAAATACAATAAAATTCATTTCTTTTCCTTTTAAAGGCGTTTCTTTCCTCTCATTCATTGTATGCTTTAAACCTGTTCTCCTTCTGACTGCCTTTCCTCATTCATCATCTCCACGATCTTCATTATATTGTATCCAAATTTAGTATTTGGTATTTCATTAAAGGAGCCAGAGTTGGTCCTGGACATGGACATTTTTATGTTTATCATTCTCATAAAATACTTGGATTTGGCATTTGAACTCTGAACTCGACCTCAGGCAGCCAGCTGGTGTGTGTGTGTAGCTTAGAGCCCAGCAGCAATTCTGGGCTCTGCCTCAGTTCACTCATGCTCTCCTGTTGGAATTGCTGTCGGGGCGCTGGAGGAACTCCAGCATCATCCTACACAGACCCCCATCTCTGTCCTGTCTCTGTGTATTTTGAGCCCAGAACCCAGCAGGGGCTCTGGTCCCCAGGCCACCCAGATGGCTAAGAAGATCTCTGGTAGCAGTGTTTCTGGGATTCCCTCTGAGGAGCTGGTCTGGAGGAATTGAAAACTCTTTCCAGGCAGTATCAATCACCTCTGTTCCTCCCTGGGGTTTTATCTGCAGACTGTCCTTGGCTGTTCTTAGAGCCTAGCCTCGCCCTGCTCTCACAGCCAAGGAACAAAGCTTGGAAAGGGGGGGGTCTTTGATTCCCCGCTGTTCCCGGAGTGGAGTCTACAGCCACTAGGCTGGCATTCCTTCACAGATTGTCACCAGCATGGCCTTATCTCATTGTCCCCATTCCAGAGTAACCCAAGAGCAGCAAGTTTGATCCAGTTGCTCCCCAGTTAGAATCCTGTAATGATTCCCCATGTTTTCAAGGCACAGTGCAACCTCTGCCTAATATTCCAGGTTCTTCACCATCAGGCCCCTAGTCACTTCTGCAGGCTCTACTCTACCCTTCACCCCTCCCCGTTCCAGCCAGCCTGGAGATCAGAAGTTCCCTGTACCTTTTCACTAGTCTGACTCCATGACTCTTGGTCTCTCTACAGGTTATGCCTTTTCCCACCCTGTCCCCACCATCCAGCTACCTCTTACTCATCCTTTCAAACTCACCCCTTGGGGCGCCTGGGTGTCTCAGTTAAGTCTCTGCCTTTGGCTCAGGTCCTGATCCGGGGGGTCAAGCCCCACATCAGGCTCCCTGCTCTGCAGGAAGTCTGCTTCTCCATCTCCCTTTGCCCCTTCCTGTGCTCTCTCTCACTCAAATAAAATAAAATCTTTAAAAAAAATGAAAAATATGGGGCACCTGGGTGGCTCAGTCGTTAAGCATCTGCCTTCGGCTCAGGTCATGATCCCAGAATCCTGGGATTGAGTCTGACAACAGGCTCCCTGCTCGGTGGGAGGACAGCTTCTCCCTCTCCCACTCCCCCTGCTTGTGTTCCCTCCCTCGCTGTGTCTCTCTCTGTCAAATAAATAAATAAATAAACTCTTTAAAAAATTAAAAATAGGGACGCCTGGGTGGCTCAGTTGGTTAAGCAGCTGCCTTCGGCTCAGGTCATGATCCCAGCGTCCTGGGATCGAGTCCCGTCCCACGTCGTCGGGCTCCTTGCTCAGCAGGGAGCCTGCTTCTCCCTCTGACTCTGCCTGCCACTCTGTCTGCCTGTGCTCACTCTCTCGCTCTCTCTCTCTCTCTGACAAATAAATAAAATCTTTAAAATAAAATAAAATAAAATAAAAAATTAAAAATAAAATAAAACTCACTCCTCAGGGGCAGATACCATGCTGAACCCTCTCAACTTATTAGACACATAATCAGAGTTATGTGTCAGTCCTACGGCCCTGGATTGTGAGCTTCCTGAGAAGTGGTATCACAGGGCAGTCAGAGCACAGACTCGAGCCCTGACCCCCGGGGTTCAAATCCCAGCTCTGCTCCAGTTTCTTCATCTGTAAAATGGAGATTACAACAGCACACACCTTTTGGGGTGGTAGTGAGAATCAAGTTACTATATATAGAGAGAGTTACTATAGCTCATGTGGAAAGTGCTGGATGCCTTGCATGTAGTACTTGGTCTAAGCAGTCTGTCTTGTATCCTTGTTCTCAGTGCCTTGTCCACTGCTTACGATAGTAAACTCTAATTAAATGTTTGTTAAATAAACGAATGGAATCCAATCTCTTCTGACTTTCACAATTGCCCCAAGAGATTAGCAGGGCCCATAAGGTGTCTCTTTTAAGTAAGAATATAGGTTCCGGAACAGTCTAGGGATTCCCCAGTGCCACAAGGACTTCTGCTCTGGTCTGTGGACTGCAGGGCCCCCCTGCAGAAGCCCTGGGCCATTTCCTCTCACCTGCCACATCTCCTTGGAGGCGGCGGGCCTGGGCCCGGTTGTTGTAGGCAGAGGCCCTCTCTGGCAGCAGGCTGATGGCTTGGCCAAACCTCTCCAGGGCTGTGCTGAGGTCACCAGCCTCCGCAGCCATCACCCCCTGCAGCTCCAGGGCCTTGGACTGCTCCAACTGTGCTCGAGGGAAAACTCCATCTGAGTGGGGGAGGGAGGCAGGAGGGACAGGTAGGTGGTGGAGAGCAAGAAGCCAAAACCCTTTGGGCTTTAGAAAGCTGAGGCCTGAGCTGGAGCCAACTGGGCTGGGATGTCAGTCCCAGCAGGAGTCGGATGCAGTGTCGTGGGCAGGGGGAGCTGAGGTCACCAAGGCTGAGAGCTAGCACTGTCTAAGTTCCAAAGGAACCTGGGAAAGAGACTTTGGTCGGCTCCTTGCCAAGAGAATGAAGCCCAAACTCAGCCCATAGTTAAATGACTTACTCAAGGTCACACAGTTCCTAAATGCACAGCTTGGATTTGAACCCAGGTCTCCCTGGCTCCTTAGCCTGGCCCCATTTTGTTCTACTATACTGCCTCCAACAGGAAGACCACCAAGATGTACTCAGGTCAGGAAAATCATGTCCGACATATCCCTCAGCTTTTCAGACTGAAGTTTTCTTAAGACCTAGGCTTCCCTGGGGCGCCTGGGTGGCTCAGTGGGTTAAAGCCTCTGCCTTTGGCTCAGGTCATGGACCTAGGGTCCTGGGATCAAGCCGCGCATGAGGCTCTCTGCTTAGCAGGGAGCCTGCTTCCCTTCCTCTCTCTGCCTGCCTCTCTGCCTACTTGTGATCTGTCAAATAAATAAATAAAATCTTAAAAAAAAAAAAAAAAAGAAAAAGACCTAGGCTTCCCTCCTTTAGAAAAAAGGGTCATTAAAAACTCCTGATGGGGGTTGGGGGAGGGCGCCTGGCTGGCTCAGTCGGTAGAGCATGTAACTCTTGATCTCAGGGTCATGAGTTCAAGCCCCATGTTGGGCATAGAGCCTATTTAAAACAAACCCCCTCCCCCAAAAAAACTCCTGATGGGGATATAAGGCCCCATTAGAGACTGAAGGAAGGGCCAGGGAGTGGATTCACTCTGTGGAGGGATTAGGTCCGGGCTGGGCTTGCTTAGGCTCTTCCTACTGAGGTCGGAACCATTCAACCGAGCCACCCCTGCCCTTCCATCCTGGGTGGAGTGAAATGCCCTGTTAAGACAAAGATGTGAATTGAGCATCCCTCCGCCCTCTCCCCCAGCACAGTTGAGCTTGGATTATGGGGGGAGTTAAATGGTGAGGTTAAGTTCAGAGATATGAGGGCTGAAGGACAGACAAACCGCGACTTGCTCCTTTTGGCAGAGTAACTCTTGCCAAGCCTCCACCAGTGCACTATGGGTCAGCAGACCTCTCGCACTCTAGCCTCAATCACCGTCCAGGGGTCATGGAACAAGGGGGCCTTGTGGGACCACCACCGCCTGCCACCCCCCCGAGGCCAGCCAGTGTGGAGTGCTATAGTCCAAGATCAAACTCACCTTCATCTACTTCCTCCACCTCCTCTCCCACATCCAACCCAATAAGGTCTCCAAACGGGGTGTCAGGGTTGAAGATGGCCTGCAACACTGCCTGGTCATTTGGAGTCCCCATGGTGCTCAACTCCCAAATCCCAGAAGGAGGGAGGAAGGAGTTGGGGCTGAGCCTGGTGGCCAGTTATCTGGAGGGCAGAGGTTCTGTTTGAGGTCCATCCTCTGTGAGGAGTGTCTTCCATTCCTTGGCTGTAGTGCAAACCCCACCTCATTTGGCTCAGGGTTAGCAACCCGGGCTTGGCAGAACATTCACGAATAGCCCTCAACTGCCTTCCCACCCCCTCCCCAGTGTTAGATGGAACAGAGTAAACAAATCCAATTTCTGCCTCAAGGTGGAGTGAAGCAGAGAGGGTGCTGTTCAGGTTCTCCCTTTAACATATTCCTAGACGAAATCAGTCGGAGGCCTCTTGATGGCCCACGGGATAATAAAAGGGGGGATATGCGGGAGGTGAAGCTCTTTGTCCTCCTGACCCCTTCCTCATATCCAGGATTAATTAGGCCCTGAACACAAACCAGTGATGAGCAGGGGAAGAAGACCCAGTTGGGAGAGTCATCGTGGGGTGGGCCGGGGAGGCGAGGCAGAGTGGTTTAATGATTCCACCTTCAAAGAGAGAGCGGTGGCTAGTACTGGGCAATCAGGCCACAACCTACTGGCGGCTGCTCACCCCACCCCCTGCCCCTTTCTCCACCCCACCCAAAGCCAAAAGAAAGCTTGATGGTGTGCAGCAATAAACTTGACATGTTTATTAATTAAACTATCACTTAAATAAAAAAAAGTGCATAGAAAATAAACATGTTTAAAAACTCCTTTTTTTTTACAACTATGTACACTTTTTACTTTTACATTCAGTCTTTCGTAGAGAGCTTTCAGCATTATTATTTTTTGAACTATTAAAGTATTTTCCTTCATCCCTGTCACAGGGAGTTAACACTGATGGACTTTAGACACATTTTTTCCTTTTTTTTTTTTTCTCTTTTTCTCTAACCAGAAGCTTGGAAGAACACAAGGAAAAAAACCAAAAGATCTGTTATACATGATAAAGTTGTCAAGAAATGTCTTATTTCTAGAAAAGAAGCTTGTCATCTGTTGAGCTTTTGAAACAATTATTCAACTACCTGTATTTACTAAAGAGACTGTTAAAAGTTCAATAAAAGAAACACCACAAGTCTATTTTCTTGGTTGAAAGACAGAACTAGAGTACCTCAGAACAAGATACCAGGAAAGCACAGAACACAATTTTCCCCTAAATGCAGGTGGTAACCCCAACATTCATAACCAAAAATAGAGAAACAAGGAGTACAGGTACTGACTGGCAACATTCATGGGCAGAAAAAATCCGGGTGACACCACTTCCGCGTTCCTCTCTGACCCTGGGAACGGACCGCGTTACCGTCCCTTGCAGTTTGGGTCCCCCCCCCCCAACTTCGGAGGATCCGAGGAGCGCCAGACTGATGTTTTCCTGCCACGACTAGCAACTGTAACACAATCCTTATCTATAGTGTTAAGAGAATTAAAAGCCATGGACTGAACTAGGCTTTGTTACATGGTGCATTACTATATTAGTTCCTATATATATCATATTTATATTTATTTGAAAACCAAAACAAAAAAGTTGCAAGTTTTCAGAGTGTGAGACTTGACTGGTATTCATGATTCGGCATAAAACCATCTGCTCAATAACCTTGTATTGCTTTAAAATGAAGGAAATGAAACATAAAATTACACCCAGCCCTTTGCAATGACCCGCTTTTCCTTTAAAAAGAAAAAACAACAAAAAAAGAAACACCCAAACTTGATTTCTAGTTAAAAAAAAAAAAACAAAAAAACCCAAATCAAACTTAAGAGTTAACATCTGATAAGGTTTTGACCTTTAGTATTTTCAGATATTTGATTGAATGTCAGTCCTTTAGAAAGATACATTCATTAAAAGATTTTTTTGTGTTTTTTGTGTTTTTTTTTGGCTTTTTTTGTTTTTTGTTTTTTGTTTTTTCCTTAATGTTGTTGTTGTATATTTTAAATCAAGGGAGCTGCATGGTGCTCACTGCATTGGCCGGGGGGGCTGACAGAGGCAAGCGGGGTGGCGGACTGTATCCCGGCAAAGGAGTCTGGTTGGAAACTTCTAGAGTATAGCTGCCAGGGCTTCCCCCTTAATTCTGGTGATTGGTCTAAAAACCGGAGGGGCTGTGCTGGAGGTGGTGGACGGTAACAGAGGGAGCCAAGGGACCAAGTTCCGGCCGTAGGGTCAGCGCCATGCAGCTGTTCTGGCTACACAGTTGTCACGGGCCACCAAGAAATGGGGCCACAACAGGTTCTAGCAGCAAAGCTCTCCAGGAGCTGGCTCGCTCACGGAGAACTGACCAAGCTTGCAGCTGGGACTCCTTAGGGATTCGGGATGCCCCTTGGGGGATTCCTGGGAATGACCCACCACAGTTCCTCGGTCTGCACTTATGTGCGGAGATTCCCTTGGTCACTTTCAAAACAAACTCAGGTGTTTTGGAGACAGATATGCCGGTTTGTTTTTGTTTTTTGCCTTCTTTCCCTCTGGTAGGGAAACCTTAGCTTATTCCCCAAGTTGCTGGCAGGTATGCTGAATTTTGGCAATGGACTCAAGGCTGAGCTAGAAGAGGAATTACTCATTTCTATGGTTGACAGGGAGTGAAAAGGCAAGGCAAACCATCTGCAGCTGGCAAGAGAAGGAGAGATGTGGGTCCCTCCCCTGGCCTCAGGGTCCGGGATTGGTAGAAAGAGAATGAGGAGGGGGCTCACAGTACAGCATGGCCTAGCAGGGCAGTAACTAGGTCTATTTAGCTGAGTTTCCCCCACCCCGACTGGCCTTTGGGTCTTTCTCAAGGTGAATTCATGACCCATCAGTGCATTAATCATTTCAGTAACAAATGCAGCTTAAGGTTTTTTTCTTAAAAAAAAAAAAAAAAAAAAGGAATAAAAGGATTTACAAAAAAACCTCACACAGTGCAATAATAAAGGAAACCAGACACTAGTGGAACCCCTAGGGCCACTGTATCTTGTTCACGGGCAAAGGAGGAAGGGAGTCGAGGTCTGGGTAGAGTGTTTTTTCCCCAGTCCCCTGCTGGCACTTCTCCGTGATGACAAGGAAGTCTCTGCCATCCTGGCCACAGTGCTGGGCTCCCTGCATGACAGCGAAAACAGTGACAATGTTCCAGCAAAGCCACGAGACACAGTTCTTAAGGTCACGGAAGAACAGGAAGCCCAGGGTGGAAGGCACAGCAGAGCCATGAGTCCTGGGGCAGAGAGCGCAGGGCTGAGTCGTATTGCTTTGCTAGACTTCCATAGGAATGGGCTTCTTGTGGGAGAAAAGGGCGCCCTGCCCTCTACTGGACTGCACTGCTCTGAAACCCAGTGGCCGACAGAGGCAGAGAAGAATCTGCGTTATCGTGAGTGGTCAGACTGTGCTTCAGTTTCAACGGGCTGCCCCACGAGAGGGCACGGGGGGATCCGTGGGTCCTTTGCAGATATGAGGACTTGGTGGGCAGAGGGCAAGGGGACGAGGCGACCGATGAGGCAGATGGTGAGGAAAATGTCAGGGTGCCATTCAACTTGGTTGCTATCTCGGAAGTAGGGCAAGATGAGGGAAATGGAGTATAGAGCTCTCGCCGCTCCGAGCTAGTCCCAGAAGGGAGGGAAAGAGGGCAGGGACGGAGAGGGGACACTGCTGTGCCAGGATTCGACCACAGCCTTCTGAGGAGCTTCAACACAGGAAGAAGGGGAGTGGCCCAGCGGAGTAGGGTGACCTTCCTTGTCCATTTATTGTCAAAGAGCAACCCAGGACACGTTTATGTCAACAGGGCACAAACAAGCTACACATTAAACAACAAAAGTACACCTTCCAGGGGGAAGTTGGGCAGGAAAAACCAGACTTTGTGTGTACAGCTGAATATTTTTCTCTAACTTCATCCTATGAAAATAAAAAATTATTAAAAACCGATCTTCTTTTAAATTAGGATAATACCGCGGTTTAAAAAATAGCCTCGTCGTAAGTGCTTCTCCCTATGAAGTGCTTCTCATAGAAAAATATACAAAATATATTTACATTTATAAAACCTTAAATAGTAAACTGTAAACAGAACAGAGTAAAATCCAATGACTTAATTTAACAGGTTCAGGACACCGTCTTGGGGAAAGGAAGAGAAGAAACATTTGATGCTGTTTTGACCACATCCTAAGGAGTAATCAGGGCAGTAGTGTCATTTAATTTACTTAACCTATGGATTTTGCGCAGGTGGCAGAGGTCCCTCGATACAAGGTGGTCTAGTCCCCAAGTTTTGGGCCTTGAAATCTGATTAGTGTTCTGCCTTCAACTGGACACCGACCATTTAAAAATGAAGTCTTCCTATGTCTTAACAAGGGGAAAATAAAGTTACCATGTCCTGGGATTGGGACCCAATCCTGGTTGTGATACTCTGGTTGTTGCATGATTCAGATCCTATTTAAATAATCTTTCTCCTCCTCTAAAAAAAATCATGCTACATATATTTCTCTAAAACTCTCCGTGGAGCTTTAATGAAAACTCCGTATTCTGTCTGGTTATGGCCAATGGCTCCTGTCCACTTCCCCCCTGGGCGTGCTTATAGGCTCAGGGGTTGTTCCGCAGGCATAGACGATGCCCGACAGGGAGTGTCCTTGAGCAGGCAGTCACTCCCCTCTACCACCCAGAAAGAATGGGAAAGCAGTGGGATGAAACGGGGGGAACGAAGAAAGTGGAGGGGGGCAGGGGAGGAATGAGAGGGACACCGCTCCTATGGTCAAGAAAGGTAATTGGCTGAGATAAGGCTCATGGGGGCAACACTCCCACTTAAAGCCCACAGGCTCCATGTTTGGTGATTCATTGGCACAACTCCAAGACAGCCTTTTGACACCAAAGGTGCTAAGAATCCTGTCTCCCAACCAGAAGTGAACTCTCAAGTGGGAGGATAGTAGGGAGAACCACCAGACCTTCCCTGTTTGTTCAACAGACGGCTACAGCCTGGGCCCGGCTGGCAAACTATCAGGTGTCCAACCAACTCTGAATCGGCAGCCCCGGCTGACCCCTCGCCTATAGTGCTTGGGGAAGGGCCAAGGCGTGGATGGCAACTTCTCTCGGACGAGACACTCAGGCCCCGTCTCCCCGCATGACTAACCCTCTCTAGGCTCCTTCCAGGCAAGTCTGCTAGCGACCCCATTTACCACTCTGTAACAGCACACAGAGTGTGCCCCGGTACAAAGCCGGTCGCGGATCTTGTCTTCGAGACCCCATCTCTCTCTCCAGGACTAGGATCACATGTGTAATGCGAATACGGGGCGTAAGGGAGCGCAGCCGTCACGGAGGCCCCTCAACAGCGCCCGCTCCATCCTGGATCTCCTAGCTGCGGGCACAGGCCGTCGGCGCGGCTCTGGGCGGCTCTGGGCGGCCCCGTCCCAGCGCTCCGACCCGGGGGAGGGGAGCGGCTCTAGTTGAGGAACTTCCGGCACTTCTTGGCGCCGCAGTTGCAGGGCAGCTTGTTGCTGGCGTCCTCGATGGGGAACTTGTAGTCGTAGGTGAGCTCCTCCCCCCGGTAGATCTTGCGCATGGCGAAGATGACGATGTGCTTCTGCCCGTCGATGTTGATGACCCGCGAGTAGCAGTTGGGCTCGCAGGAGTGGTTGATGAAGCGCGCAGCGTTTCCATGCATCGTGGCGTCCACCACCTCGGAGTCGTCGATGCGGAACATGTAGCAGCCGATGCCCTGCACGGGGAGGGGGAGAGGGAGACCTCGTCACTCGGCACATCTCAGGCCGGACGACAGCTCCCAGCCTTTCTCTGAGGGGGCCTACAGCTGCTAACGAAAACAGTTTCTTCTAGTAAAACGTGCAGACTTCTCTCAGCTTCCAAGATGCTTCCCTAGCAAATTCCTACATTACAGCGACTAGAGGTTTCTTAATGTTTCCACAGGAAAGAGAAACCTAAGACATCGCATCATTAGGTGCTTCTGATCCTGGGATGCACTCAGACAAATCTTTCAAAGAGCAGTATCCTTATATACTAATCCTTAGGGTGGATTCTGAGCTTCTCCTGGGCCCACCACAAATTTTAAAGATGTCGAAACATTATTAAAAAATTTTTTTCTAAAAAGGGAAAGGGAGGGACGCCTGGGTGGCTCAGTGGGTTAAAGCCTCTGCTTTTGGCTCAGGTCATGATCCCAGGGTCCTGGGATCGAGCCCTGAATCGGGCTCTCTGCTCCGCGGAGAGCCTGCTTCTTCCTTCTATCTCCCTGCCTGCCTCTCTTGCCTACTTGTAATCTGTCTGTCAAATAAATAAATAAAATCTTAAAAAAAAAAAAAGGGAAAGGGAAAAAAAGTACGCTTGAATTCATAAAATATACTATTTCTTTTGGGATGTGGGGATCATACTTTTAGTTCATGGCCCCTCTGTACAAATACTGTTAGAACCAGGAAAGTAAAAGCGAGACTCACCTTGCTGTCATAATACTTCTCTCGCTTGTCAGTCTGGATGGAGCGGATGACATTGCCAGCGTACTCAATCACCATCTCACCTGCATCGATGTTTCTCTTACAAAAAAGACCCCGGCCGTGTATAGGAGACCTAGAACATAAAGATGGAAAAGAGATCAGCCATTGATTTTGCAGATCAGGTTAAACTGTGTGAATATATGAATAAATGAATAAAACCTCCTGTTCTTCCCCAGGAAGGACAGACTCTTGGAAAGCAAAGGGAAAAAAAAAAAAAAAGAATCTGGACCCACTTGATTTGAGTATATTACTTATTCTAACAAATGGCCAAGAATGAAAGATTTCTCCATTCGGGAGCCCACCAGAAGTAGTAACATTTAATGTTTACTATGTTAAATTCCTTGTTCGGGCGCATGGGTGGCTCAGTGGGTTAAGCCGCTGCCTTCGGCTCAGGTCATGATCTCAGGGTCCTGGGATCGAGTCCCGCATCGGGCTCTCTGCTCAGCAGGGAGCCTGCTTCCCCCCTCTCTTTGCCTGCCTCTCTGCCTACTTGTGATCTCTCTCTGTCAAATAAATAAATAAAATCTTAAAAAAAAAAAAAAATTCCTTGTTCAACGCAAGGAGGGGCAGGATCCCACGACATCAGGTTCCATAAATACCAGCTAGAAAAACCTCACTTACTGAATGAAGGAGGTCACTCCATGATTTGGTCCACTTTAATTTTGGAAAACGATTAGATTTCCGTAATTCTTTCTGAAATTTTAGCCATACCTGTAGACACCAACTGCCTCCTTGGAAGTCTTTTTTAAGTGCCGGAAACGCATGGGCATTGGCAGGTCCATACTAGTTGCCCTCCTAAAGAGACAAGGCGTATCACTCATGAATTCTCTTCAGGAAATAATCAGTTTTGAGTCGTAGATCAAAGGTTTCTAGAGAATATGACCATAGTATTCCCTTTGTTCAATGCCAAGTATTACAACAAGTGTCTTGTAAAATGAGCCCTACAACATAGTCAGTCCTTTGACTGTGGTAACTACGGTGGTAGGGATACGTCCAAAGCTGACAGAGTTTAGTTTGGTTAAAGAAAATAAAATCTGCATCTTAGAGTTATCTGAATTTCTCCTCTCCTCTGCCAGCTAGCTATTGCTACTTTAATACAAACTACAGTTCAGTGTTCTTAAATGTGACTCGGGAAATTCTGATCCAAGTGAAACCGCATGGGGGCCTGAACAGCCAGAGCAGAGGGAAGCAAAGAGGGTTCCTAACGAACCCCTCCACTCAAGACTTACCGAGCTGACTTCAGCTGTACCTCCTCCTCTTCCTCATCGTTGGGGTTGTATTCAGGAGGCTGCCGGTGTTTGGAAGCCAAGAAGTTAAACATGTCAAATGCTGACTTCCTGGAGCCAAAAGATTGAAGCACGCTTTAATAGAAAGGTTTTGAACAGAAGCAGCAAAGGACAGCTTTGACCCTGGAAATCTCAAAGGTGACGTGGGGAAAGTGATTGCGTCATCAGATAATAAAATCAGGACCCAAAGCTGCTTAGGAAAGAGAACAGAACTTGCCTCAGGTGAACTTCAGCCCTGGCTGAGCCATGAGGGTTCAGGGGGGGTTCGTTGGCCTCCTCTGGTTTGTGGAAACGGAATTTGTAATTCCTACAGTGCTTGGCACCAGAGAGCTGCTCAATCAGGAACACGACCGCATCGTGAAGAATCCCCAGCATCCTCAAACCATTAACACCTGCGGGACAGAAGGTACCAGGGTAGCCAGCGGGCAGCCAACAGGAAACTGCCTGGTACAAAGAAACGCCTGGGCGAGATTAGAACTCTGCCAGAGGCTGCTCACTGGGAACCGCATTACTGTCTGGCCAAGAATCAGCAGCAGAGAACCATTAAGATGACATGGACACAGGCCTATCAATATGGAAAATGTTCATGGTAGACTGCAAAACAGCCACATCACCAAACTATTTTCTATGCTCTGTATGTACACAGACAGGCTATACGTATTATTTAATTTCATGGTCACAATGCCCACGTGAGTCAAGAATTACCAGCTTTGTTTTCTGGTCAGTCAACTGAGGCTCAGAGAATTTAAATACCACACCCAAGGTCGCACAGCTGGTGTGACAAGGTTTGAACCTTAGGCTCTGGAGCTCCAATCATGATCCCATTTTCATTTGTAGGTTAATGGGGTATCTGGGCTCTGTAACCTCATACTCACATAGGTATGTCACTAAAATCGAAAAGAATGGTTGGTAATAACCCCCAGCAAAGAATTCTCTTTTGTGCTGTTACAGTGAATGTGTGGAATAATTCACTCGATAGATGCTGTGTTTTACTCGTCTCATGCCATTAATGAGCATTTCCGATTCTTTTTTATTTTCTAAAAATACATTTATGTAAGTTGCTAGCAGAGATGATGAAAGGCTTTCTGAAATGACTGGCTTCTTTCATTAAAGCGATGGGGCATCCCAACAACTGCCAGCCCACTTTGACACTAGAAATAGCAATGTTCGGGGTGCCTGGCTGGCTCAGTGGGTATGGCAAGACTTTATTTGAGAGAGAGCACACGAGCAAGGGGGAAGGGAAAAAGGAGAAACAGACTTTCTGCTGAGCAGGGAGCCCGATGCAGGGGTCGATCCCAGGACCCTGGGATCATGACCTGAGCTGAAGGCAGACGTTTAATTGACTGAGCCACCTAGGCACCCATCAGGTTCATTTTTTAAAAATTTTTTTTGATTTCGGGACACCTGGGTGGCTCAGTTGGTTGGGCGGCTGCCTTCAGCTCAGGTCATGATCCCAGCGTCCTGGGATCGAGTCCCACATCCGGATCCTTGCTCGGCGGGGAGCCTGCTTCTCCCTCTGCCTCTGCCTGCCACTCTGTCTGCCTGTGCTCGCTCTCTCTCTCCCTGTCCCTCTCTGATAAATAAATAAATTTTAAAAAATTAAAAAAAAATTTTTTTTTGATTTGACTATAGGGTGACACAACAGGTTTATTATTTAATTAATCCTCACCACAAATTCTGGAAGTCACATTTATATATTTATTTTTATTTTTATTTATTAAAAAAATTTTTTTTACTTATTTATTTAACAAACAGACACAGTGAGAGAGGGAAAGTAAGTAGGAGGAGTGGGAGAGGCTGAAGCAGGCTTCCCACCAAGCAGGGAGCCCAATGCAAGCTTCGATCCCTGGACCCTGGGATCATGACCTGAGCTTATGGCAGACGCTTGATGACTAAGCCACCCAGGTGCCCCTATATATTTCTTTTTAGATAAGGAGACTGAGACTCAGAGAAATCAATTAGCTTGCAGTCAATGTAATATTGATCACAAAGGGCAGAAATGTAGCTTGTACTGTTTTTTTGTAACTCCAGAGCTCATGGTTTCTTACCACTATTCCATGTGGCAGTAAAGGACATGGATAAATCAAAGAAATTTCTGTCCTGTTGGCAAAAACAAATGGCTGGCTCCTCAGGGTGAGGCTGAGAACACGGAGTTCAGGCCACTAGCTTACTCTAGCAGCTGGACTTTACACAAATTATCAGTAATCAGTTCAAAGTGACAACTGGGAAAGGCCATGTATGACTATCCTTTCTCAGGGCGCCTGGGTGGCTTAGTCGGTTAAGCATCTGCCTTTGGCTCAGGTCATGATCCCAGGGTCCTGGGATCGAGCCCCTCATCAGGCTCTCTGCTCAGTAGGAAGTCTGCTTCTCCTCCTGCTTGCACTCTCTCTCTGTCAAATAAATAAAATCTTAAAAAAGTTTTAAAAAAGGGGCGCCTGGGTGGCTCAGTGGGTTAAAGCCTCTGCTTTCGGCTTCGGTCATGATCCCAGAGTCCTGGGATCGAGCCCCACATCGGGCTCTCTGCTCCGCAGGGAGCCTGCTTCCTCCTCTCTCTGCCTGCCTCTCTGCCTACTTGTGATCTTTGTCTGTTGAATAAATAAATAAAATCTTTAAAAATAAATAAATAAGTAAAATTTTTTAAAAACCCCAAAAACCAGATTATATTTTCTTGTCCCCTATCTCCCTCACCAATCTTTTTTTTTTTAAGATTTTATTTATTTATTTGACAGAGAGATCACAAGTAGACAGAGAGAGAGAGAGAGAGAGAAAGGGAAGCAGGCTCCCTGCTGAGCAGAGAGTCCGATGCGGGACTCGATCCCAGGACCCTGAGATCATGACCTGAGCCGAAGGCAGCAGCTTAACCCACTGAGCCACCCAGGCGCCCCTCCCTCACCAATCTTAAAGAAAACAAAAAACAAACAAACAAACAAACAAAAACTATCCAAAGTTAAAAGGCAGCCCTTTTCATCTCTCTGATTAATACCCAGAATATATATAGAGAACTTCTGAAACTCACCCATAACAACAAAAACAACAAAGCCTGATTAAGAAACAGGCAAAGGCCCTGAACAGGTATTTTTCCAAAACTGATCTATGAATGATGAGTAAGCACATGGAAAGACGCTCAACATCATAAATCATTAGGGAAATGTAAATTAAAACTATAATGAGATGCCATCTCACACCCATTTGGAGAGCTTCTATCAAAAAGGCAGGGGATGTGGAGAAATCGGAACCCTTGGCACTGCTGGTAGGGATGTGACATGGTGCAACCACCGTGGGAAACGATATGGCAGTTCCTCAAAAATCTAAAAATGGAATCACTATTTACCAAAAAAAAAAAAAAAAAAAAGGTATTATTGCATGATCCAGCAATTCTACTTCTGGGTATCTGCCCCCACCCCCCGAAAATGGAAAACAGGGTCTTGAAGAGATATCCACACTCACATTCACACAGGAGAATTATTCACAATAGCTAAAATGTGGAAGCAACCCTAGTATCCATTGCTGGATCAATCAATAAGCAAACTGTGGCCTATAATACATGGGACATTATTTAGCCTTAAAAAGGAAGGAAATTTTGCAAAATGCTACAACACGAATGAACCTAGAGGAAATTATACTGAGATGAGCCAGTCCACTTATGTAATTCCACTTCCATGAGGTACTGAAAGTAATCAAAATCATAGAGACAGAAAGAATAAAGGTGGTTGCCAGGGGCTGGAGAAAATGGGGAATAGCGAGTTTTAGTTTTACAAGAGAAAAAAAGTTATGGGATGGGTGGATGGTTGGTTGCTCAACAATGTAAATGCATTTAACACCACTGAACCGTACAGTTAAAAATGGTTAGGATGGGGCGCCTGGGTGGCTCAGTGGGTTAAAACCTCTGCCTTCAGCTCGGGTCATGATCCCAGGGTTCTGGGATTGAGCCCCGCATCGGGCTCTCTGCTCAGGGGGGAGCCTGCTTCCCTCTCTCTCTGTCTGCCTCTGTCTACTTGTGATCTCTGTCAAATAAATAAATAAAATCTTAAAAAAAAATGGTTAGGATGGTAAGTTTTATGTTGTGTATATTTTACTGCAATAAAAAAATTAATCTGTTTAGGGAAAAAAAAAAAAATGAAGTCCCAATGCAGTATTACAGCAGATAGGAAGCCTGAAAGCATTACGCTAAAGAATCCAGGCACAAAAAGCCCTACGTTATGTGATTCCATATAAATCCCTAGAGACACAAATTAGTTTAACAGTGGCCAGGCACTGGGGCTGAGGCATGACTACTAATGAGTCTGGGGTTTCTTGCAGGGATGATGAAAATGTTCTGGATTATACAGTAGTGATGGTTGTACAACTCTGTCAATAGACTAAAAACCACTGAACTGCATGTTTGAAATGGGTTAACTATATAAGAATTATAACTCAATAAAGTTGTGAAAAACTATTCTAAAAAAGGTTGATGCTTTTGTAGAATCAACTCTATAGCTTTAGACCAACAAGCTACCAGACTATTCTGAGACAGGGGTAAAATGACCTCTGTGGCTGTTACCTGCAAATGAGAGCTGCTTTAGGCGGGCATTTGACCGAGCTTCCTGGACTTTATCTGTCAGGGACTTCCAGGCATCTGTGAGGAAATAAAATAATCCATCAAGTATCTCTAACACCAGTGGCAAGCAAAAGCATTGAGCTCCGAATCGCTACAGGGTGAAAACACCCTGCTAAAATGGCTTTGAGTTGTTTTCTTAGTTTCAATGAGTTCCCTGCATAAGAAAGCAGCTGAGACGGTGCCTTATCCAACAGTTAGACAGGACGGTCCCACCTTCGGAAAATGAGCCCTGGATCCCCAAAGCATTCACATCCCTCGATGGAAGTCTGGGTCCCAAACCTGAATGTTGGGTATCACTTCTATTCCCCATGCCCCTAAACAAGACAACACTAATGTGAACGATTTAACCCGGACTGTGGGGAGACCTAACCTCTGTTCCATAAAACTAAGGGGGTGTGACTAGAAAACCTCCACTTCCAGCTCCAACTTAAGACTCTAGGATCTCCTACTGTCTGGTGGGCTTGTGACGATCACTTCACACTCAGTGTGTGGTATTTGCACTCATACACTCAACATAGTCTTTTCTTCCCTTACATATCTTTTTTTTTTTTTTTTTTTTTTTTTAGTGAACCAGGCCTGAATCTGCAGTCACTGTGGACTCCTCTCTCCACTCTCCATATCCACGCAGTCCTGAAGAGTATTCGTTCCTCCCTTTTCTTGCTGGGAATGGGCTTTATTACCGACCTCTCTACTGTAGCTATGCTCTCATTAGTGACCTCTTGCCACCCTCATGTCTCCAATTCAGTCCACCTGAAAAGGCGCTACCACATTAAGGTTCTTGAAATTCTGCCTTTATTCCACTTCCCCAGATTTTCAAAGGCCTTATGGTTTGGCACTGAAGGCCCTTTCAAAGCCAGTGCCCAATCCACCTTCGCAATTTTCTCTCTCACTACAACCTGACTAGGATTTCGATGTCCTCTCCCACCTGAGGACACTCTAAACCCACCACATGCAATTCTGTCTAACTTTGCTGACGTCCCTTTTTAGAAAGTCTCTCTCATTCCTCTGTTCCTAGCACAAATTCTATCAACCCCTTTAACAGAATCGTCTATTCTACCATTCCTTCTGGGTTTGATAACCCTAACTGACCCCCAGGAATCTTTCCTTCAAATTCAACAGCTAATGAACACCTGAATGCTTGGGATACAAAGAGGAACAAGAAAATAAAATGCCAACCGTACTCTATTGAGTAAGACGTAAAAGTAAACAGACATTTATAAAAACAAATTTTAAGCTCTAAGAAAAGCATTTAAGATTCTAAAACAAACAGAAAGGAGGGAATGGGAATGCCTATCTGCCTCAGAAGGTCAGGGAAGACTTTCCAAGCTGAACCCTGAGGGACGAGGTAGAGTTCACCAGATAAGGGAGGGTAAAAGAACATTCTGGGCGGAGGGAAAAAACAGGTGAAGGCACAGGGGAGAGAGAGTATGGCATCTGAGGTCCACAGAGAAGTGGCAGAAAATAAGGCCAGAGAGAGAAGACACCCCACGTGCTCTGCTAAGTCATGGACTATTTCTCCAGGAACTCCAGCTTCTTGAGGACAAGTTAGATTATTCGTCTAACTGGATGTGTAATGCCGTGGAGTATCTTCTGTAACCTCGTGCGCAACCGCCCACATCAACGGCACTAATGTAAATAAGCGTGGCTCTGGCTGAGACAGAGCCTGCAATGGCCAAGACAACCCCATTTTTTTTTTAAACTTAAAGTAATCTCTACATCAAATGTGGGGCTCGAGCTCATGACCTTGAGATCCAGAGTCAGAAGCTCTACCAACTGAGCCGGCCAGGTGCCCACTAACCTCATTTTATCCACTCACCTTCAATACTTTCTGCACAGATCTGAAAGCCATCGTCACTTGAAATTTCAAAAACAAGTCCTTTCTTGGGCTTTTTCTCAGCAATGCTTTCCTTCCTCCTCTGTTCTTGCTGGAGCCAAAGCATCAGTGGAGAGCTGAAGTTACTTTCTTCTTCTTCCGCTGGTTTAGGTTCTGTGAGGGAGAAGACAGATAGGGCCCAAACTGACTGCATTAGCAAACACTTACTGAGCACTGATACATTCTCTCCAAGTTGGCACGATTATTCCCATTTACAGATAACAAAACTGAGGCTCAGGGCGCCTGGGTGGTTCAGTGGGTTGAGCCTTTGCCTTCGGCTCAGGTCATGATCTCAGGGTCCTGGGATTGAGCCTCATATCGGGCTCTCTGCTCAGAAGAGAACCCACTTCCCCACCTCTCTCTCTCTCTGCCTGCCTCTCTGCCTACTTGTGATCTCTCTGTCAAATAAATAAAATTTTTAAGAAAAAGAAACAAAAAACAAAACAAAACCGAGGCTCAAAGCCATGGAACAACTTGCCCTGGGTCACAGCTAGAAAGTGACTAAAACTAGATTTTTTTTTTTTTTAACCTGAAGTCATGCTGTCTCTGTGGTAGTTTCTAGTATAACAATTTGATAGTTTTTCAATAAACAATTCCCCTCAATAAGGTCAAAGGTAAAAAATAATGATTAATACGAATGAAACTGTACATGAGGCACTTTTCTAGGAATTTCCTGTAAATTAATTCAGACAAACCTCCCATGGACCAGTGAGGTGTTACTATCGTGTACACTTCAAAGTGTACATGAAGGTGTGAAACCTGAGGCAGAGAGATGGTAAATTAATTAGCCCAAGTTCATATAACCGTATGTTCTGACAGAAAGAGGCGCCTCAATCCTCCTGAGGAAGGAGCCAATCAGCAGAAGGTGATTATATCCCAAATGTTACTCCTGAGCATTTTCTCCACCTGCTTCTCTTCTGGGAAGTTACCTGGATGGAAACGGGAGAAACCTATATCCAGATCTCTCTAATCTTGAAGTGGCCAGTTCTTTACTAATCAAATTCAGTAGTCAGATAGAAAGTGCTATGGAGCTGTACCTGGGGTTGTGACCAGATACATGGTTTTCTTCAGTGACAACTAAGGGATGAGGTCAGGTAACCACTAGCTATGAAGACCACACTGATGTTAAAGCAAGCAGAGCAGAACAATCGACATATGTCAAAGACTATACAGTGGAAGGGCGCAAGGCCAGGGAATAAATGCCCTGAGGGTTAGTCTACACCTCTGGCCACTTAACTTCTCTGGAGCTTAAATTTTTTAATTTAGAAAATTCGTA
Source organism: Mellivora capensis (assembly GCA_004024625.1). Classification (NCBI taxonomy): domain Eukaryota; kingdom Metazoa; phylum Chordata; class Mammalia; order Carnivora; family Mustelidae; genus Mellivora; species Mellivora capensis. Next base: position 109,334 of record PISX010003611.1, on the reverse strand, counting down.
GATAATGTAGGCCATTTTTATAGTACTTTTGACTTTAAAATTCTAATGCTAACCCGTTACCCACCCACATACCTGTACTTTCTTGCTCATTTGCTGGATTTTGTGTTGCCTGAATCTCAGGAGGAACTTGCCTAAATGAGAAGAAAACCCAATGTAAGACGTAACATCAGCTACTCTTCAATTCAAACATGAAAACTGTCCACAGCCGGCCATAGTGCCGTATCAGTTACACAGAACGACTACCAGAAACAGACCATAGGACGTCTTGCGTATAACCTGTTGGATAAACACCACCCTACTGTATGATATGTAACATAAAATTCTCTTCTATGAGATTCTTTCCTAAATACTGGCATTAAGTTTGGGCTTTTGGAGTTTGTAGATTATGTCCTTGAGATTTTTCTCACACCCTTGGTGTTAGAAAAAATTAAAAGGACACTCGTTAGAAGCAGTTCTGGAGTTACTTAAGTAAATTAACTGATTTAACCAAAAGCAAAAGCAACCTTAAGGAGCCAGTAAACTACTATCAGTTTTCATTTTTGAAAATTAAATCTTGGAAACAACCCAAATGCATATCAATAAGGGGCTATTTACTTTTTTTTAAAAAGTACAGAACAGTATGTATAGCATTACTCATTTTATATAAAAAAGGAATATAAATATACATTCATATATATACACCATATGTATCTGTATTTGTATAAAAATGTGTGAATGGATGAAAACAAATTATTAGCAGCGGTTGTTACTAGGGAACAGAAGGGGAGGAAGGTAGGCAGGACAAACATAGAACCATTTATTATTTAAGAAATTATGCATTAAAAAAGTTACAAGTATGTATTACTTCCATTAAAAAAAAAACTCTGGCAACAAGAACAATGCAAATGAGGAAGAATTATTTTTTAAATGAGGTGGACAGAACTGAGGGCTTAACCTTAGAGAAACGATCTTTGTATTTACCCTGTGGGCTGCCCGCACTCCTTCTGTGATGACTGTTCCACGTTAGCTGTGTCCTGCGGCTCAGCCTCTGCTCCCTGAGACCTGGAAGAAAATCATTGCATCTTTTCAAGAAAAACCACCAGTGACTACATACTAAAGGTGGAGGTCAGAAAAAAAAAAAAAAGAAGAAGAAGAAGAAAAAAAGCCTCTAGACTCTATCAGGATCTGATAAAATTTACAAGTTGGGAAAACTAATCTGTGCTGAACAGGTTAGCTGGTGGTTACCCTGAGGGCATTCTGACAAAGAGAAGGCACAAGGAGCCTTCTGGAATACTAGGGATGTTTTATCTCCTGATCTTGATGGGGCTACATGGGTGCATACGTGTGTAAAACTTCACTTGTGTATTCCAGGCATGTTACACCCCAACACTAAGGTTTTTAAAAAGGACTTCGTGAGGATCTAGGACAGCTGGCTTTGCCCTCCAGACAGGAATAATCATTGTCCCTCAGTATCCTAAGACTCAGCAAAAAAAGCCCCACCCCAAAACAACATCAAAACCCCAAAAGCAACAAAGCCAAGACCATTGTTTTACATCATGTAAAACAGCTTCTGACTCTTGATTTCCACTCAGGTCATGATCTCAGGGTCATGAGATGGAGCCCCACACTAGCCTCCACTCTGGGCATGGAGCCTGCTTGGGATTCTCTCTCCCTCTGCCCCTCTCCACCCTCCATTAAAAAAAAAAAAAAAAAAAAAAAAAAATCAGGGATGCCTGGGTGGCTCAGTTGGTTAAGCGGCTGCCTACAGCTCAGGTCATGACCCCAGCATCCTGGGAGTCCCACATCGGGCTCCTTGCTCAGCAGGAAGCCTGCTTCTCCCTCTGCCTCTGCCTGTGCTCGCTCTCTCTCTCTCTCTCTGACAAATAAATAAATAAAATCTTAAAAAAAAAATCAGAGCAAAGAGTAATTAGAGATGTGGTTCTCTCCAAGAGACAAACTGCCCACGGAGGGAACTAAATTTTGCTCTATAAATCACCACTGTGAGGAGGAAAAAAAAAAAATCAAAGTCAAAAGCCGGAACACCCCCGAGTAAGGCAACGTGGATGGAAGAGTGTCCTTCCCAGGAAACTGCCAGGCTAGTAGCCTCTCGTCCAGAGCAAAAACAATCCCACCTACCCAGGGTAGCTAGTATTTCAATCTCTCACCCTGTGACTGAGGTCAGGGACGTCGTGTTGGCTTCTTGGTCTGGAATGTGTGCTTCAGAACTGGTCCGCAAATGGGTAACTTTGTGCTTCTTGCCATTCCCTTTGTCCAAAGGCAGCGGAAACCGTTTGATTTTTGGTTTGGTTTTAGTGGGAGCCGGCACTGAGGGGCTGGCTGACGGCTGTCCAGGGGACGGAGAGCCCCCGGGAGAGGCGGAGCTGGCTTGCAGAGCTGAGGATAAAGCCTTGTTCTGCTCCAGCCCCATGCTGTTGGGGGCATCTACTGTCTGGGTGAAGTTGGATCCCTGGGTCCCTGGTGCGGAATCAAGTTCACGCTGGGAAGGGAGAATCCCAGTCTTGCTGGCAAGGAGCTGGTTTACGTGCTGAAGCTGATAGTGTTCTTCCGCTTCCCCAGAAGGCGAAGCAGCTGTCATGCCTGCAGTCTGAGCAGAGGGGAGCACGCAGATGCCAGACGCCGCTGTCATTGTAGCAGCCGGAGCCTGTGAGGTGCCCAGTTGTGGAAACATTCCTGAACTCGGCGGCAAGGCCACAGGCTGCTCCTGCATCCCCAGGCTCTGCTGGCTAGCTTTGATCAAAAGGTTGCTTATTGAGCCGATATCCGGGGTACCGAGCAACCTGGGGTTGGCTAACGCGACGTGTCCTGGAACGGACGCGCTACTCGTAGGGGTTGCTGTGGTTTGCATGGATACAACATTCAAGACGGAGGAACCGGCTGCCAGGCCAGACACAGGCCCCGCGGTGAGGTGGCCAGTATCCTGGCTTATTGTAGACGCGCCCGCCGCCGCGGCCGCTGTGCCGCCCACACTCTGTGGTAACAGGGGTGCCTGTTCAAAATACATGATGCCAGATTTAGACCTTTTTATGATGTTGGGGACAGTTCGGTGAGATGAAGTATTAAGCGACCCCAGCTCTAACAGGTTGGGGTGGTTTGGCAGCTGAGAGGGTGTGAAGTTAATCAGGGTCATGTTAGAGACCACATCGGAAGGGGCAATGGTTGAAGGGGTGCTAGAGGGAGCGAGTTTTTTATTCTTTCGGGTCTGTAGACGAGATATGGGTCTTTTCTTGAGTCCAGAGGATGGAGTAGCTACTGTGGTACTGAGGTCTGTCCTCTGGCTGGCTTCTGAAACCAAAAGTTGGGGATCTGGAGGAGGCTGAACCCCAATAAGTAGGCCAGAAGGAGGACTGCTGATGTTAGGTGGGAAACTACTTTGAGCAGCTGCAGGGAAGGAATGTAAGTGCTGGTGATGAGGCATGGGGAGCAATCCTTTGCTAGCAGGAGGGAACAGAGATGGAGAAGTTGGCAAGCTTGGATTTAGTCCCGTGGCTAGGGTGAGACCACTTCCCATGGGCCCCAAGACTGAAGTATTTGTCTCCATCACATTGGGTGTAGAGCTAACAGAAGAGGTCAACTGGATTTTTTGGGTCACTCCATTTGGAAGAGTTTGGAGAACATAAAGTGGCTGCATGTTCTGGTTAACCACAATGAGTTTTTCAGTGGCTGGTTTCAGGTGGGGTGGTGTGGTCTGGACAGCTGCATTAGAAATCTGAGATGGGCCAGGACTCTCGGTAGAATTGGGCACATATTTCTGGTTCTGGATAGGAACAGTAGGGGAAACAGGTACCTGAAGGCCGGGGGTGCTACTGTTTCTAGTTAAATCCTGATTGTTGCCATGACCTTGCTCCACTGAACCACAGGGAGGGCTGGAAATGTGGTCTGCGTCCATGTGTCCTTGGATAAAATGATCGGGAGTCATGTGGCCTTCGGGCGTGGGATCCACTCCTGGACTCAGCAGTGCCGAGTCGCCTTCGGAGGAAGCCACAGACTTCTCTGTGATGGTTACTCTCTTCTCTCCCGAGTCGGAGATCACAGCCAGTCTACTGGGGTTCTGGCTGGGGACAGTGGGACTCCGGGTGGTCAGGACAGACAGGTCGGACGGCAGCTCCAGAGGCAGCTCAAACTGCTCCTCTGCCGAGATGGAGGAAGAGACACTGCTGTCCACAGGCTCTGCTGTCGGCAACTGCTGGGAAAAGACCTCGAAAAGACCCATGTCCTTTTCTCGATTACTGTCAAGACCCAAACCTTCACCCAGATTCAGGAGTTCCGACGAAGAGGACTCAGGGCTCTCGCCCAAAGCCTGCATGGAGGGAGTGTTCTTCAGTACAAAGTCCATAATGTCTGAGGGCAGGATGTTCCCACAGTCGTCACTGTTGTTGTTATCCGAGTCCGACTTCAGGAGCTCAGTATTGTAGGTGTCCAGGAGGTTCTTGTCTGATGGGGTGCTTGTGTGGACCCGGCGGCTTGACTCCAGTGAGCTGAGCTGAGCCTCCAAGGAATCCTGTCCTTGTGTTTTAACTCTGCTTACAGAGTGGCAGTTATCCATCTTTGGCTCGTTTTTGTGGCCAACGGAACTCTTAATGACGTGTTCTTTCTCACTGGGATCCTCAGGTCGCTCGATCTTTAAGTTCTCTGTTCCGTTTTCTTTCCCATTTCTTTTCGGAATCTGGCTGCTTTTCCTCGTGGTGGCCGTGACGCTAGTATCGCTCTCTGTGCCGTCGTCGACCCCGTCCAACTGGGAAATTTTGGGAAGGTCACACTGCTCCTCTTCTCGAAATAAATTATGGGATGCCAGCCGCTCATCTCCACCTGAGGAAATCACTGTTCTGGTGAAATTATAATAGTATAGGTCATCTTCGTCGGAGGTGCTCAGGTCGTCAGCCCCATCCACCTGTCCTTCGGCCGATCTCTTGCCCCGTTTCTTCCCAGTGGAGCTGCTGTAGAATGGAATGTCTTCTTCACCATAGGATCTCACTCCATACAGTGGGGTGAGCCCGAAGAACATGTTGGAGCGCGCCCGGGCACTGCGACGGGGGTATCTCCTCTTGAAAGCGCCGTCCTCCTGAGGTTTGGGACCGTCTGGAAGCATCAGGTTTCTGTCCTGTACTGGCAGATTCTGGTAGTTGTTACTCTGAGGATCCTGGGATGAGGTGTTATTGGGGCTTGGCTGGGCCACTGGACCATCTCCTGGATTTTCAGAGGCTGCAACTGGTTCTGTGGGAGAGGTGGACTCTACTTGCAAAGGGGACATGGGGCTCCCTTCCTTCAGTGTACTCTTGGACTGGCCCTCACCTTCCATTTTGAGAGGTGTCAGTGTCACTTTGACTGTGCGCTTCCGGGGTGTCTGTAATTCCTTGGCAGATCCCGCTACTTGCACGGATGGAGCTTTGGGGACTCCCGGAACGGAGAGGCCTTTGTCTCCAATCTTATCAGAAGAAACATTATTACAGGGCCGTTGCCCCATAAACTCAGGAGTCAAAACCTCATCCACGAACTCCGGCTTCAGGGTTCCCTCTTCACCAGTTGTCACCTGACCGGGTTCCAAAAAAGATTTACTGGAATGTTTTTCTTTGAAAGTTTCTTTACAAGACTTTTTCCCTTTCTGTCTCCGGTCTCTGGAACTAGATCCCATGTGTTCGTTGATGATGGACGATCTGCAGCTCACCCCAGAGAGCTTCAAGGTTTTGACTCCCGCATCTTCATCAGGAGGGGGGTTTACCGATTGGTTAGAATCTATGTGTTGGTCCCGATCGTTCCTCTGCCCTCTCAGATGGAGTGGGGGGAAGGAGAGGGCCTCTTTAGAAGAATACGGCCCTGAAGAGAGTTCAGCGAAAGTGCCGATCTGGCTAGCGTTTAGTTCTCCAGGTGCTGTATTATGAACCTGTGGGGCCAGTTTGGGAATGCCGGGATAAGCCCCGGTATGTGCAGACCCCTCTGAGCTCTTGGAACTTGGCACTTTGGTCTTCTCTCCTTTCAAAGAGGAGCTCTTGGATCCCAGGTCTGAAGCGCCGGAATGCTTCATTTCAGAAGAGGAAGACCCATCCAAGTGGCTGGTTTTAGCGCCCACTGTAACTACTGTCCTTTGCAAATTGGAAGAGGTGGGAGTGTTTTGCCCTAAATTAGTATTTGAATTCAGTGGTCCTAAGACACGATCAACTGCTTTGGCACTAGACTCAAGATCTGTGGCAGTCCCGATGGTGGAGACTGAGGAAACACTATTCCTGGAGTAAGTACCCCCAGTTCTCATTGGAGACATTATCCGGAGTTTAGACCGCTGGGGTGACAAGGAAGAAGTGCTGTGACGCCTGGAGCCAATGCTTCGCAGTCCAGAGGAGAGTAAAGGGTCACCCACTGTGACTATTTCATGAGTGGTTGGGGTAGGACTTCCTGAACAAGAGAGAAAAAGTAATAAAGTCTATTACAGAGAGAACGAATGTGTGGTGGCCATTGTTTTCAATGACTTGGCAGTGGCTTATAACTGAAAGCTGCAAATCAAGATTTTCAATGAGCAAAGCCACTAAAGCCTGGAAGAATGACAAGCTCATCTCTGAGCTGACCTTTTTGGGGCAAGTTAGTCAATGAGGTAAGTCCTTTACCTGCAGAAGGCAACGGCCGACAGCCAGGGGATCTCTGTGTTGGAGAATAACTAGGTGTTCGAATCCTAGGAACCTTTGAGATGACGTGATAAAAACAGGAGCCAGAGGTTTGCGAGTGAGGTCGGTCTGGTGAGGAAGGACTTAAAATTTCAGCCGTGTTTTGACTATCTTTAGATGAAATTTCTGTGGTAGGACAGAAAAACTCTTACTTTAAAAAAAAAAAAGGTCCAATTAAAGTATCAAACGAACCAATACAAAGCAAGCTGTTAGGTAAAGATCGAAATAGAAACAAATGAGACCTCCCAGAGAGACGACTTTCCCCACCTTCAGTCACAGTATTCTCCCAAATCTAATTCGAGTTCCACCTTGATGAAAGACTCACCTGCAAAAGACGTGGGACTGTGAGCAATGGTCCTGTTTTCATCGTGCTCCACGGTGCTGTTGATATCCGGCTCCACCACCGGGGGGCGGCACTCCACGATCTTGCACGTATACACACAGCGCTTGCGAGCGTCCGTGGTGCTCCAGTAAACCCTGGAACACCTGGCAAACAGACCCACACAAATCCCCGTGAGTAACAGGACAGAAGCGGAGATGAACATCTGCCAAAGCCTCTTCTCATTCTGGCTCCCCTGGTCTCCTTGATTTACAGAATTTAGCTTTACATCACTGATTCTTATTATAGGTCCCCTTGGCTCGGGTGTTCCAGGGTTTCTGAAGTTGTTGGTTTTTCCCAGCCTCTCAGAAAACAGCACCAAATCTTTTTTTATTGTAGCGTAAGCAGGAGACAAAAATAGTAAAATATCCTAAAATGCAGAGAAAGGAAAATACTAACATCTACTGCAAGATATAGTTATTGGCCTTCAGGAAGGGACTACCGTAGCCCCCAAGGTGTACATAGCGGGGGAAAAAGCAAACCTGAAGTGTCCCCTTTGGGAGAAAAGCCCCACAAGACAAGGGAAGTGTAATTGCTTCTGATCTGCTGGATGCTGACGGAGCCTGGTTTATACAAAGAGCTGCCAGCTCAACATACAGACTGTGTTGCCAGAATTGGAATGCAGAATAAACTGGTGTATAGATAGCAAAATGAGATTCCAAAATGGGAGAGACAGAAAGGGAGTTTTAAATTTACACTGTCAGCCCGCTAGAAGTTTAAGCCATTTGCTTCACGTAGGAGAGAGGATAAATGTTCACTGGACAATATGATCATTACCGTGGGGGTTTATATTTCTAGCTTGAGGACCAAGGCCCGAGGTGTTTGATCCACTACAACAATCGGGACCTTTAAATCCAGATACATGGAACTCAAGTGGAATTTTTTTTTTTTTAAGATTTTATTTATTTATTTGTCAGAGAGAGAGGGAGAGAGAGTGAGCGAGCACAGGCAGACAGAGTGGCAGGCAGAGGCAGAGGGAGAAGTAGGCTCTCCGCCGAGCAAGGAGCCCGATGCGGGACTCGATCCCAGGACGCCGGGATCACGACCTGAGCCGAAGGCAGCTGCTTAACCAACTGAGCCACCCAGGCGTCCCTCAAGTGGAATCTTGAAAGAGACTGACCTTGGGTGTGTTTTTTTTTAAATTTAGGTTTTATTTGGAAATTATTCTGAAAGTATGCCAATAATACATTCCTTTTATAACTGGATTTAGTGGACATAAAAGGATACTTTAGTCCCAATCTACAAAAAGTAGCAAAAAAAGTAGTGAATTTTAGGTGGCGATTAAAAGCAGCTCTCCATTAAACGAGCTGCTCATTGTTCAGGGTGCCCAAGCTGTGGAGGCTGGTGTCTTGGCTCCATGCTCCTACTTACTGATATCCAATAGGAAAAAGCTTATCTTCACAGTCAGAGAGATCATTCAGGATTCCTAAGCAGTCAATTGTCATGGAGCCTGATCAAGGAAAAAAGAACGGGTGAGAGGAGGTAATGAGACAGCTCACTTTATACCCAAAGATTAGGAAGTGCCCCAGCAACAGAGCGAGCCTTCGCCCGCCACAGAGGCCCGCGTCATACCAATCATCATGTGGATGTTCTCCGGCTCCAAGCCATTGAGAAACTTTCTTCTCAAGCTGATTCCTTCAAAGTCCACAAACACTCTTCTAAAAACTTCAAATCCATTCTCAGGAACCACCTAAAACAAAACCCAGCTGTTAACGACAGCCTATTCCTTGACACATTCCACGTGATACTGACTGTCTCTCAGGGCAAGTGCAAAGCCTCTCAAAATCACCGTGCTGCCTCACAGGAGGACTACCGTATTTCTCAGAAGGTGATTCCAGGAACACACAGTAGGAAGGTGAAACAAAGCTTACCATCTTGCTGTTCCCAGCCTACTTTCCCTGAACTCCTATAGAATTCGAAAAGCAACGAAGCTCTCACCTCGCCTTTGATCAGATCCCGATGTCGCTGGCAATACACTTTCTTATCATCCAGGAAGACACAGTTCTTGGCGCGAGAACACATGAAGTGATAGTTGCTGGTGCAGGATGTAAGGCAGCAGCCCACGGTGGCTCCTGGCTTTTGGCAGAACTCACATCTCTAACCATCCAGAGAGAACAGAGGCCTAAGTCAGACTTTCAGATGTTTTAAGCCACTTTCCTTCTCCTCTGTAGAATTACCCCGTTCTGGGTTTCCTACAAGTCATTTTTTTTTTTATTGGTAATCAACTGAATCACAGAGAACTAATACGAACCCTAAAGCCTTATCTATAAATCCTCTCTCTCCCATTGTTCCTGGGGCCCTGTAACTATTAAATGTAAAGATTACACTTTGATTTAGAACTTAAACAAAAAGTTTTGTTTCTAGGATGCACGAATGGTTTATAGAAGATAAAACTTTGAGGACTGATTCTAAAAACATCATCTTACTAGAAAGTGCTATATCCAAAAGAACTCAGTTCTAGAAAGATTATACCAGGCAAAAACACAAGGGTTCTCTAGTTACTAGACTTAAGAGATTACAATTTATTTAATGATTCAAAGATCGCCTTCAGCGAGCCTGTATGTCACCACCTTATTCTGTCACGGTCACAGCCTGGGCTCCCCTCTCCACAGAAGACTTTTTGTTTGTGCTCTCCATACAATCTGCATGGGCTTTTTGTTTGTTTCTCTCTCTTTCTTTCTGATAATTCTTCATCTTCTCCCCTCTTTCAAAGTATAGCTTTTAAAATTTTACTCCCTCATGGCCTTTTCTGACAACTCTCAGCATCTACTGATCATTTCCTTCATCCTTTTCCTGTGAGTGTATTTATGTGGGTTTTTCCTATGGAACCATAGCATGCCGATTCAACTGGGACCTCCAAGATCATTTTGTCTAAATCACTTAATAAAGTAACACCTTTCTTGCACATCTAAATTGTCTCCCAAACTAGGTAATACTCTGTCTTCTATTTCTTATGCACCAACCCCCAGCGGTCAGAGTAACAACTTGCTTACAATATACACCAGCATTTGTCGCTGGCAAACCATTCTGAAGGCAGTGTAAAACCTCAATGAAGTAGCATGAAGCCACAGAGAGAACATCTGGAAACTGAGGGGAATCTTTTCCATAACATTTACACCAGGTCTTACCAGCTGCTTGCCCCTGATCACAGCCATGTGCACATTCTTTAGTGATCCATCATCGTCTTCAAACACTTCTGCTGACCACAAAGCGCAATTTACATGTGTCCACTCATTTTGGCCAATGTAAAGCAAACGGCCAGCATCCTATGAAATCAAGAGATTTCTTTTTTCTTTAAAGAATATAATGTCAAAGAAGGTTTTCCTTGGTATTAGCTTTACCTCAGTCAAGATAACATCAATAATAATTCTTTAACTTAGGGATGCACACAAAAATCAAAACTCATTTCTCAATGTTTTTCTGTTTCTACCTCTCACCTTTCTAGAATCCATAGGCGGGAAATATTTTATAAACATAGAGAATCAAAACACAAGCAGTATGTGGTAAGTTTATGAAAGTGTGCACTGATTTCTTTAAAACTGTATTTCAAAGCCAGTCCTCTCAGCTTGCATTAAAAAATCTTTTTTGGGCGCCTGGGTGGCTCAGTGGGTTAAGCCTCTGCCCTCAGCTTGGGTCATGATCTCGGGGTCCTGGGATTGAGGCCTGCATTGGGCTCTCTCTGCTTGGTGGGGAGCCTGCTTCCCCCTCTCTCTATGCCTGCCTCTCTGCCTACCTGTGATATCTCTCTCTGTCAAATAAATAAACACATAATAAAAAACCTTTTTTATTATAAGCTTACTATGTGCCCAGTACTAAATAAAGCTTTATAAACATTATTTCCTTTAATCCTCACAGAGCACAGAAATGAATCCAGGCAGCCTCCAGAACTGGGGATCTTAACCATTCTGCCTGCCTACGTTAAATGCCTTTAATATGCAAACTTATATATTTTGCTGACTTTCATAAAATCTTTTTGAGAAATCTCCTGTAGAAACTACTAGACATCAATTTAAGTTAATTTAAAGCAAAGTTAATTTAAGGCAACTCATTATTATTATTATTATTATTTTTAATTTTAAGTGGTCTCCACGCCCAGTATGGAGCCCAATGCGGGGCTTAAACTCACCATCCAGAGATCAAGACCAGAGCTGATATCAAGAGTTGGATGCTTAACCAACTGAGCCACCCAGGTGCCCCAATGCAAATCATCTTTTAAATCAACTAAATCAATTATAGAAAAAAAAAAACCCAAGTGCCATAAGCTAGGTGACAAACATTCTTTAAATAAATGGCACTCAGTCATCGAATTTAGACCCAAAGGATGGAACAGTTCACATGAGCATCTGCTACGTAGGACCCCGTTCGCCAAGGTACTTACATTAGCACTGTCGTCACCATACGTCAAACACAAAGCACATTGTCTATTATCTTCTATGCCTGGGGGTGGGTTCAGTTCTGGACTATCCTCTCGACTCCTATCAGCACCTTGGAACCCAAAAGACATCCAGTTAAAAGCAGCAATACTAGGTCTGATTTCCAGGAAGAAAAAAACCAATTTGGCTTAAATCGTCTGTGGCTTATAAAATAAACACCTTCAAAAACTGTTCAAAGTTATGCTATCTCACCATCTGTTAAGAGTATTTATATCAATTTCTTGTTACCAGGCCAAGCTAGGCAAAAATAATGATTTTATTACATTTAAGGATGGACCTGAAAATTTCTTTCCAACATGCAAGTATATTAAATTTACGTTCACAGAGTTAATCATCTGCATCTAGAGAGAAATGGATAATGACTCATTTGGTGCCTTACTCAGAATTGGTGGTGTAGGAGGATGGAGAGGAGTTGGAGAGTCTGGTTCCCCAGGCCCTTTAGGTTTGGGAGCTGGAATGATTTTCTTCATTAGAGGAGGCTGCTCAGTGTGGCTGTTTTCCTCTCGCTCCTGCCACTGAGCATAATTATGGTCAAGTGAAGGTGGAAGCACTGCGTTTGGTAACATCCCACTGCTGAAAATAATTGATTCAACAAGCATTTATTGAACTCCTACGATATACCTGGAACTATACAAAATAATCAAATTCTTGATATCATCAGGTCACAGCCCCATGCATAAGCCATTCACAGAATATAAGGACCAGCCACAGAATCTGAAAACTGTTTAAATATACAGGACTTTATTATTTAAAAAAAACCCATATTCTTGATATATAACTCTTGGTTAAACTTCCAGAAGCAAGTGATAACTTTCCCAAAGAATCAAAAGGATTTACTGGAACAAAAATTTAAGGTTAAATATGGAGAATCAAGAGCAATAGTAAGCACAATTTGAACTGAGTAAGAGAGCCCAACTATTACAAGTCCAAATACCGAGCTACACATAGAAGCACAGGTATTGTGCATATGCCGCAAGTTAAGCCAAGCTGCAGTAAACATAAAAAAGAAAAAAGAGGGGTGATAGACTATAATAACCATTAAGTATTAGCTCTAAATCAGCACTGAAAAGGCATTTCAACAGACTAATGTTTAATCTTAAAACCTAGTCTAAAGAAACCTTAATCTAGAACTCTGATTTCTAGCCGATGAGGTGAGAATAAAAAGTAATACTGAATTTACTTACTTGCTTGATACTTTATTTGGCTCCCAAAACCTAGACTTTTTGACACTGAACCATGGAAAAACACGTTCCATTTGCTAACAAAAAAGCAAACAAACAAAATGTAAGCATGTGAACATTCATTTGGAAACCACAGAAAACCAACAACTTCACACCAGCTTTTAAGTCAATACGAGGATGATTTCAGGCCACCGAGGGAAAGATCCATCCACTCTGGTGACCTCACCAACTTCCTCCCAAAGAATCAGAGGAATGAGTTAAACCAAAAGATGTTTTACACATACAGCAAAACAAAATGGAGAAGAGAACAAATCCGTTCTGTTCGTGAAGTAATTACCCATAGATAAGCATTAAAAACATGAACTATTAATATCACTCACCCGAATAAAGAAGGACTTGACCATGCTGTTGGCTTTTTTAATCTCTGGCTGCCCTCCATCTGAATTAATGGCTGCTTGAATGATCTTCACGATATCATCACTGAACTCCAACTGTATACGAAAACAAAGTATTAATTATTCATAAAACAGTGTGTTCTCAAAACCACTTCCTCTTCCCTCCTAAATCACCCAGCCCAGAGAGCCAACAGAAAATGGACACCCTATTTTAATGCGGTGTAATGTCTCTTTAGCAGAGGTCTCTATAAGTCAGTTCACAATTAACTTGGGGCAGTCAAGAGAAGCCAGGCTAATAAGGCAAGCATGCAAATAAACTGGCTCTATCAAGGCAAGTTACCCAAACAGGGCCGTAACTTTTTATTTGGGTTAAAATAAACAACTGAACAGCAAATACGGACCATGAGATAATAGATAATCATTCCCATACATTCTCAAAACCATAACTTTAAAACATCTATTTATAAATGAATATCTTATATAGAAAGATACAATATTTAGACGTGATTTTGAGAAGGGCAAACCAAGTAACTTCACAGTAGCATCTTTCCATGAACAGTTTTTTTTTTTAAAGATTTTTATTTACTTATTTGAGATAGAGAGCAGGAGCAGGGGCGCAGAGGGAGAAGGAGAAGCAGGCTCCCTGCAGGGAGCCCAACATGGGGCTCGATCCTAGGACCCTGGGATCATGACCCAAGCCGAAGGCAGACGATTAATCGAATGAGCTACCCAGGCGCGCCCCTCCATAAACAGTTTTAATAAGAAATAATATTCAGAGAACTCAGATGACAGCCAAATTAAAAAAAAACATTTTGAGACACTACCTTCCCATCTTCTGAAACACGGAGCTAAAAGAACTCATATATTTTTAGGTATTTAAATCCACACCCAGGGGCGCCTGGGTGGCTCAGTGGGTTAAAGCCTCTGCCTTCATGACCTGCCATGCTCAGGTCTTGATCTCAGGGTCCTGGGATCGAGCCCCGCATCGGGCTCTCTGCTCAGCAGGGAGCCTGCTTCTCCCTCTCTCTCTCTGTCTGCCTCTGCCTACTTGTGATCTCTGTCTGTCAAATTGTCTGTCAAATAAATAAATAAAATCTTAAAAAATAATAATAAATCCGCACATTTCTAAATATAATACAAACCATCTCTTGGTGCTTATTCCCAGCTTCGTCCCCCAAAGACCCAAAGGAGCTAAACTGGCATTTGAAATGTTGGTAGTCTGAGGTAGAGACATACCACAGATGTGTAGTTCCCTTGGTCCATTTTCCTCTTGACTCCTTCCAGATCTAAGGGCTGCTGATCTTCCTGTTTGCTGACCTCAGTAAGCACTGGTGGGTCCGGTCCTTCTGGGGAGCTGCGGGAAGGTATACTCTCCTCCGTCTCAGGATTTAAGTCTGGAGGCTTGGCAGCCTGTTGCCAGGAAAGACAGGTTTCTTTTATCTAACACTGAAAATGAGGCATCGGTGAAAATTCTATTCAAATTAATAAAGATGGTACTGAATGATACATATTAAAAAACTTGAAGAACATGAAAATAAGCACAGATTTCTTAAATAATAGAAAAAGGGCGTTAGAATGAGCCGGTTCTGTAATCATTTGACCATGTAAACTTAGAAGTTTGTAACTTCCAAATGGAGAATGAAGACATAGAAACTGTCCAGTTCCTTCTGAGGGAGACAGAGATGGCAAACTTTCCTATTCAAACAATGGAGCTCTATGAGGAGATAAAGCAGCAGCCTAGCTCTGAGGTCGAGTTATCCGTGCGTTTTTTTCCAACATTTTACCTTGTGTTTCCAATGACTACTCCATAGATGTACAGTTCACAACTTCAATGGACAAAAACTAGTGGTTTACAAATTCTGCCCTAAGGAGCCCTCGGGATTTCCCAGAGTGACAGTCCATGACTGTCAGAGTAGGCCACCACTCTCCCTTTCATCCAGATTACTCCAACTGCCTCCTGCCACCATTCCTGCCTCTACCCTCTGTCCTCGCCAATCCTTCCTCTCTCTCCAGTCAGAATCTTTTTTTTTTTTTTCTAAAAAGCAACTCTGATCAGGTTATTCTTTACTGAAACCTTTCATTGCTGTCCCCCCAGAGCCCTCAGAGTATAAAAACACATTTCTTATTAGTAACAGCAAAAAAAATCCCCAGAGAAGGTCCTACTCTTGGTACTAAAGGTTTTTCCTTCCTTTTTTTTTTAAGATTTTATTTATTTATTTGACAGACACGGATCACAAGTAGGCAGTGAGGCAGGCAGAGAGAGAGGAGGAAGCTGGTTCCCTGCTGAGGGGAGCCTGATGTGGGGCCTGATCCCAGAACCCCTGGGATCATGACCTGAGCCAAAGGCAGAGAGGCTTAACCCACTGAGCCACCCAGGCGCCCCAGATTTTTTAATTTATTTGACAGAGATCACAAGTAGGCAGAGAGGCAGGCAGAGAGAGAGAGGGGGAAGCAGGCTCCCCACCGAGCAGAGAGCCCAATGCGGGGCTTGATCCCAGGACCCCAAGATCATGACCTGAGCCGAAGGCAAAGGCCTAACCCACTGAGCCACCCAGGTGCCCCCCCTAAAGATTTTCTTAATGGTTGAAAGCCAAAGCAAGTAAGTCTATAAAACTAAATGAAGAATGGAGCAAACGAACACTCCCTCACTGAGTAAACCTGCCCAAGAATGAACTCCCAGGGCCGACCTGTCGGTAGCGAAGCAAGTGGCTGGTGGTCCGAGAGTTGAGCAGAGCTGTCAGAACCTGCTTCAGAGAGATCTGCAGCTCCTTCTCCAGGGCCAGCCGCCACTCTGCAGGGTGCCGCTCGGTGCAGTTCACACAGGTGTAGGCCACGCTTTCTGGCAGGTTAGACAGAATCTCATACATCTCATCTAGAAAAACAAAAACCCACAATGCTGAGGTGCTCTGAAGAGTGGCAGAGAGGGAGAAGAGGACACTACTCCCCTGAACTTAATAAAAAGCTGTACCCTGGGAACGGCAGCAGGACTCTAACATCCCCTAGGAACCCAGCATGTATTGATCTCTGAAGGGACACTATTAACGCTAGACCAGGATTTGGTTACTGGAGAACCAACAGGTTAAGGTACCCACGAAAAACAGCAAATACATACTTTAAAGGGATACGTTCATGATAAATGAGCACAACTTCACAAGAAGGTGCTAATAGAGGTGGAAATTTCAGAAGACTTCAAGCAACAACACGGCCATAACTTTACATTTACAAATTACTTTGGGCGCTATAAATGTACCAAGCAAGAAGAAACTGTAATAAAAAGACTCCAACCTTCTGTACCTGAAAGATTCTCACATTTGGAATGGACCCAGCGATCACACTTTCCACACTGCATCATTTTACTCTCGTAGTCATCATCATCATAACACTTATCGCAAAGAGGGCAGAAGTTCCCTGTAAGCAAAGCACACTTTTCAGCAGTGCTCTGGCTCACACACCAATGCCTCCCAGGCCCTAGCTCCGTGTGCCAGCTCTCCTCTGCAGCCGCTCACAGGTGCCAGCGGGGACCCACTAGGGAACGCTTACACATCTGTCAAGTGTCCAGGTTTTCCTGAGCTCTTAGAACATGCCACTGATTTTATTGAGACTCATTTTTTAAAAAAAGATTTTATTTATTTATTTGACAGAGAGAGATCACAAGTAGACAGAGAGGCAGGCAGAGAGAGGGAAGCAGACTCCCTGCTGAGCAGGGAGCCCAATGTGGGACTCAATCCCAGGACCCTGAGATCATGACCTGAGCTGAAGGCAGCGGCTTAACCCACTGAGCCACCCAGGCACCCGAGACTCATTTTTAAAGGTCACGAGGTAGAGTTTACAAAGAACACAGGAGAAAAAGAATGAGAGAATGTTCTCTCTTACACATTCCAAAGAAAGGCTTGTATTTTCAAAAAGAGATGAAGAGATGGGATTAAAAACACTCTCTCCTTATTCTTAGTGGTTTAAGTTAGAGCTCAGAGCAGCACTTCCTAAAATTCAACACAAATGACAGCCTTTATCAATTTGCTTTATCCATGCACCCCCACTACTCTTCTTTTTTGTAAAAAAAAAAAGCTTTATTTATTTATTTGACAGAGAGAATGAGCACACTTAGGGGAGCAGTAGCAGGAGGCAGAAACAGGCTCTCCACTGGAGGGGGAGCCCAACACGGCACTCTATCCCAGTACCCTGAGATCATGACCTCAGCCATAGGCAGATACTTACCCAACAAACTGAGTCACCCAGGCGCTCCCCCTCTGTTATTCTTTACTTAATAGATCACTTTAAAATAACTTCAATAGTAAACTCTGTATCATTATTATCATAAGTCAGTAAAATGAGTTTAATTATTAGGTATAAAGTACCACCTAAAATCATTTCTGGAACAATCAAATGTCTATATACCTCACGCTGGGAAATACTGGCTTAGAGCATTTCTCTGTGGTTAGTTATTACAAAACGTCCCCTTCATTCTTCCCATATAAGTTAACAAAGCATTTCTAGTTGCTGTAATGCTCTGCTGTAAAGAGCAAGATCAGGAACTTAGTAAATGGGTCTAAATGGTGTCCTACAAGACATAAAACTTTTTACTTCGTTGCACTGGAGTGTCCAGTTCTCCTTCAAAACACCAAATACAACTTCTACAAGTTAGCAAAACTGGCTTTTAAAAAGTACCTTTAGCAAAGAGTTTGGCACAGTCGTGGCACAGTGAGAAATCGTGAGACCACTGTGCGTCCCACCCTTTGCCTGGAGTTGTGGATCCACAGCTCTTGCAGCGAACACACTTGGTGCAGATCTGGAAAAGGAAAGAAATTCAACAGGAATTCCCTATTTTTAATAGCTCATCTCATTTAAAGAGACCTCATACGTAATCCGTTTCTCAAGTTGACCTCTTTCCTGGGTTGGGTCGTCCTAATGAGACCAAAAAACGGTCACAGGGACATACTCCAGCAAGCGAATCCCTGTTACAAGCCCAAGAGCCCCATGTCAGTTCTCTCTGCAACAGCGTCATATGGGTACTCACCCAAACTTTCTTTTTCTTGGTGGGCTTGGTGGGGTAGTTTGGTCCCAGGCACTCGGGGTGATAGCTGTTTCGGCACTTATTACACTCCAGCAGCTGCTGTAGGGAACACAAAGGCAAGGGATGAAGAGGTACACGCTTCCAGTAATGAAGTAACTAAGTCGCGGAGATGAGAAGTACAGCTGAGGGAACACATTCCGTGAGACTGTCATAATGTGTGACACCAGACAGGGACCGTGAGTCTTGTGGTGAGCACTGAGTCGCACACCTAAAACTCACATCATATTGTATGTCGACTATACGCCAATAAAAAAAAAGGAAGAAAATATGAAGGCAAGAAAGTGGGTATCACACACACACACACACACACACACACACAGATGAGCATTTAGTGCCCATTTCATATTCACCTTCAAGTAAGTATCGCACGTCACTAGAACAGTTTACATTGTCTCCTAAATTATTTTACTCTTAAAGAAAGCAGTGGGACTTGTGTCCTGCCAAAGGCACCCAGATGAATATTTGTATCAGGCTGACTGGAGTTTTTGAGGGGATTTTATCTAATGCCACATTTTCTCCTATATTCCCCAAATTAAAACATAAAAATAGGCAATTAATTATACGTAATTAAACAGTCAGAACAGGCTAGGTCAGCGGAGGAAAAATATAGATACAAAACCCTAAACCAAAAGGCAGAAACGGAGATCAAGAGTAATGCTCTAAACAGTTCTGTTAGTTTTATACCTTGGTAGCCTGATGCTGCCTTCCACAAACATGACAGAACTTGCAGCGGCGACAACACCAGTTCTCCAGCTGGTCCTCCAGGGGGCGCTCGTTCTCCTCTAAACAAAACTTGTGGAAGGGCTCACAACAGACTTGGCAATACACAAACTAGGGTAAGACCGGAACATAGAAGTTGTCAAATAACATGTAGAGACATCAACCAAATGCTATTTACAGACTTCAGGCTTTAGGAGTCCAATGGGGTGTGTGTGTGTGTGTGTGTGTGTGTGTGTGTGTGTGTGTTTTAAATTTAACACATAATCATTTAGCAATGACTATGAAAAAAAAAAGCATAAATTAGGCACTGCAGGAGACGCAGGGGCCTAAAGTTAATAATGGTAGAATTTAAAAAGTAACAAAATAAATGTAATCCCAGATTTACCAGAATGCACTAAGTGCTGAAGGTGAAGTATAAGCAAGAGCTATCAGAAGAAGGAAAGAGGGAGGGTTAAAGGCTTCCTACAAGATACTAAAGACAGTTGTAAGCTCTCGTTTGTTCTTTCCATCTCTAATTGTAGAAATGTTATTTTCATGTCATGGAGTTTTTAAAAATTTAAATGATAACCCAGACTTTTCTTTTGCCATAGCAGAATTATTGGGACAACTGGTTAAAGCTAAATAAGGTTTATAAATTAGATAACAGTAACTGTTAACTTCCACACTTTGACAACTATACCATGATGATATGAGAGAATGCCTGTGGTTTTACAAAATACGTAGTAAAATATTTAGATGTAAAAGGACAGGTCTACAACTTCCCAATTTTTAGGAAAAAATGTGTTATATATAAAATGTATGTACATATTTTATTTCTCACTTTGTAAAATACAGACACACAAAGAAAAGGATAAAGCAAATAAAAATATGAACATTTGGGAAATGTGGGTGAAGGGTATATGGGAATTCTTTGTACTACTCTTGTAACTTTTCTGCAAATCTGAAATAACGTCAGCAAGGAAAAAGTTTTTAAAAATTCTAATGTCTGGGGATCTGTAGGCGGCGCAGTTGGTTAAGCACCTAACTCAGTTTGGGCTTAGGCTGTGATCTCATGGTCCTGGGACCGAGCCCGCATCAGGCTCTGCACTCAACGAGTCTGCTTGAGAGTCTCCCTCTCTCTCTGCATGTCCCCACTGTGTGCCCTCTCTCTCTCTCTCAAATAAATAAATAAATAAATCTTAAAACCAACAAACCTCGAATATCAGAATTCATCAAACACTGGTTACACATTAGCAGGAGTATGCTGCAGGCGGTAAGCTAGTCATTCTCTAGCTCAGTTTTTAGGAATCCTGTGGGGTTGCTATGCACAACTACACAATTTAAATTAAAGCAATTATACTCTGAAAGAAAAAAACCCGTTTTATCACAGAAGCTGAAGGACTGGAGCTACAAGTTATTCCTGTGGGCAGCATATGTATGGAGGTAAAGCATTAAGATTATGGGCAAAAGAGATACAGTAGACCCCTGACACTTGTGAACTGAATATTCTTAGCGTCAGTATTATCTAAAGCAGCCCCACCACTTGGAACAATGTTATTGTTCATAACAGGCATTAAAATATTTGCTTAATGATTGAATACCAGACAATAATTTATAATTTTACTACCATACAATTTAACATAGCAAGTGGGCAGGACTAAATCTCTTAGCTAGTGAGTATCCCTGATTGCTCAATATGTACACAATAATCTGGTCTTGGAATTTCTTCATGACCTTAAAACACATGTGATCAAGTATCAAGCTAAGGAGATATTCTGGAAGTGAGGACTGTATGAGTGACAAGCTACTGCTTCTGATTTAAAAATCGTGCTTTTACTTCTTTACTGTGAAGGTGGCAAATACTCACTGCAAAAGACTCGAAAGGATAAAGAAAAATAAAGAGAAAACAAGGCACTCCTAATCCAATGACATTTTTAAGATTTTGGTGTAAATCCTTCCACAATTCTTTCTACATATACATTTTTAAAACAATGTCCAAAACCCAAAATGGGATCATGCTTTACATATACTACTTTGTAACCTTCTCTCTCTTTTTTTTAAAATTTATTTATTTGTCAGAGAGAGAGGGAGAGAGAGCGAGCAAGCACAGGCAGACAGAGTGGCAGGCAGAGGCAGAGGGAGAAGCAGGTTCCCTGCCGAGCAAGGAGCCCGATGTGAGACTCGATCCCAGGACCCTGGGATCATGACCTGAGCCGAAGGCAGCCGCTTAACCAACTGAGCCACCCAGGCGTCCCTGTAACCTTCTCTTTTAACTCAGTGATGTGTCATGGACACGTCAATATCCATCTATATTATTATTATTATTATTATATCCTATGATGAAAGACTCCCGCCCCTTATTGACAAACTTTAGGTTGTCTCCTATTTATTATCATCATAAACAGTACTGAAATAAACCCTTGTGTTTACCATATATAGACAGAAGGGTTTATCACATATATATATGTATGTATTATACACACACATATAATCACACATACCTATGCATGCATATACCTATTTGTTGATTTCTCTAATTATATCTTTAGGATAAATGCCTTGAGTGCCACTGCTGGGTTAGACAGTATGTTCATTTTAAGGATAAATACGTATTTCTGAACAATTTCCTCAGAAAGAAAGACTGCAACTTAGATTCCACCAACAGGAAGTCCCTATTTCTACATGATCCTTTTCCCCCACATGATTTTTTAAAAAATATTTTATTAATTTATTCTTGAGATTTTATTAATTTATTTACTGAGAAGGAGAGGGGGGGACAGGAGAGGGAAAGAGAGAATCTCCAGCAGACTCGGAGCTGATGGGAGCTCGTTCTCACAACCCTGAGATCATGACCTGAGTTGAAACCAAGAGTCAGACGCTTAATCAACTGTGCCAACCCAGTGTCTCTAAAGATTTTACTTTTTTAAGCAATCTCTATGGCCAATGTGGGGCTCAAACTCACAACCTCCACCAAATGAGCCAGCTGACACCTCTTCCCACATGATCTTTTTAATCATGCTTTAACATCCAATTTTCGGTCATCAGAAGGCTTAATGACCCCCGCTCACCATGTTTTTATTTCTCATTTTGTGAATTACATATTCCTGTCCATAGCTTATTTATTTTTACTGGGCGTTGTTCCTTTTTCTTATTAATTGCTAAGAGCTCTTTATAGACAAGGGGTTTTGACAGTCAATGTAAGATAGCTATTTCTTTTTCCAGAAGTGCACTATATCATTTCTGCCATGTTTGGACATTTAGCAGAACTATCAGAACTCTAATAAAAAGAGTGCATTTAAGAGATGAGACCATTAAAACTTTCACACTCAGTAATTCTGCTCCTCTACTGAGAAGAAGATTCCTTCATGAAATCTATAAAAAAACTTCTGAAGCATTTCATTAGCTAGATTAAAGTGAGGCCAGTAGGGGTGCCCAGCTGGCTCAGTTGGCAGAGAGTGGGACTCTTGCTCTCTGGGTTCTAAGTTCGAGCCCCACACTGGACATAAAGATTACTTAAAAAAAAAAATTTTTTTTAAAGATGTTATTTATTGATGACAGAGAGAGACACAGCGAGAGAGGGAACACAAGCAGGGGGAGCTGGAGAAGGAGAGGCAGGTTCCCCACTGAGCAGGGAGCCTGATATGGGGCTTAATCCCAGGACCTGGGGATCATGACCTGAGTCTAAGGCAGATGCCCAAGGACTGAGCCACACAGGCACCCCAAAGATTACTTTAAAAAAATAAAAAATCAGGGGCACCTGGGTGACTCAGTGGGTTAAAGCCTCTGCTTTTGGCTCAGGTCATGATCCCAGGGTCCTGGGATCGAGCCCCACATCGGGCTCTGTGCTCCGTGGAGAGCCTGCTTCCTCTTCCTTCTCCCTGCCTGCCTCTCTTGCCTACTTGTAATCTCTGTCAAATAAATAAATAAAATCTTTTATAAATAAATAAATAAATAGAATCAAAAATCAAAAATAAAGAGAGGATAGTACCTGCTACATACCAACAAGACAGAAGAAATGATTTCTTTCATCACAGCAAAATCATCTACCATTCAACTGTCTGGGGTACCGAGAAGTAGCTTCTCTTACCTCTACGTGCCCACTGCTGGCACAGAGAAAGCAAACCACTCTGGGTGTTATAGGGACAGAGGTCAAGATTCCTAAGCCTCCCATCTCCCACACATTTTCTGCTTCACAATCCTCCTGTGGAGAGAGAGACGGATCATTTATGCAAGTGTTCTGGTGACACAGCTTTGGATCGAGAGCAAGGCCGGCAAATATCAATTCCGAGTGACACCGGAGTGGCAAGAAGACTTCGTTTCAGTGGGTTCAAGAGTCTGCTGCTTTAAAAACGGTTCGTTTCAGACACAAATTGTTAAAATGCTCACCTATTGGTTTAATTCATGTTAACGAGAACGCAAAGATACCCCGGGAGTGACTTTTCCTTAGAGTTTTGCTGATTCAAGCAATCATCATGGTTGGAGAATTCCCACGTGAAAGAATTATTTCCTCAGACGCTGTTCTCGTCCGAATGCACTTTCTCGCGTGGGCTGATGCCAGCATTCGTTTGTCCGCTCGTAAATGGTGACCTCACAACACTGACCAGAGCTCTCTCACACCTGAACCCACCTGCCAACGGGGAGCTTTCACTCCTTGACTGGGTGCTGAACTCCCCCTCTTTCATCAATACCCTGGATAACACCATTTTTCGGATTTGAAGCCCATCACGCTCGACATGCTACATGGCCATGAAACACTTTTACCTTAAAGTCCACTCTGATCCTGTGGACTCCATCAGCTGGGATTTTTTGCTTCGAACTATTGCCATTGGAGAGAGTGCTGAGGATGTTCAAAGTGCCTGTGTTCTCCTGCTTACTGACTGGAGGTGGCTTTTCCTATAGAGATAGAAGACGGATAAATAACAAAACCACATCCCACTTGCCCACACTTTTGCAACAGGTAACAATGCAAACAACCAATCTAATTAAGAGCTCTGGAAACCATGCTTCCAACACAAGTATCCCACAGACACAGAGAGTTAATCTTCAGATTCTTTTTTCCATGGAGGCATTTTATGTACGCATTACAGCCCTAGAAGAATTCCAGGACTTTCTCCCTCTTGTGGGTTCTTGTCTTGCTTTTTCGTGCTCCATGATGCCAGCTGAGGTTGTTGGCACAATAAAACCAAAGAGACAGCATGGGAGCAGTTTATTCTGCCATTTTCTAGATCATTTTTCTAGATCTTTGGGCTGCACATCGAACCTGGGGCTGATCATTCCACTCTTGTTAAAACGGTCTAGGATGGTCACAGCAGTTTCGCAGCTCTGTGACCCTCAGTGATTTCAACTTGTCAGGGTAACCATGCTTTATCACCACAGTTAGAAGCCAGACAATGACCTCCGAGCAAGGCTTCCTAAGACCCTGGTATCTGCCTCTCTTTGGCACTGCTGGTGCATTAGCCAGGATGCTCACCACACCATTATGGGGGCACAGAGAGACGGCAGAATGAGCCAGAAGAGTCTTTCTTTTTTAACTTTTTTTTTTTTTTTGAAAAATTTATTTATTTGAGAAAGAGAGAAAGAGCGCAAGTGCTCACAGAGAGATGGGCAGAGGGAAATATGAAGGGAGACTCGACGCTGCCCAACGTGGTGTTTGATCCCGCTACCCTGAGATCATAACCGGAACAGGAATCAAGAGTCAGACACTCAACCAGCTGAGACACCCAGGCACCCCGAGCCAGAAGATTCTTAAAGACCTCTCTCTCCACATAATAAACATAGTGGACATAGGGAAGGGTGACTGCTGCAGACCAGTATCTAAAGCATGCTCAGGGCAAAGAACACAGTAAGCACCCTGTGGCGTCAGCCTAAGCACGGAAGGCCACAAAGAAGGGGAAAGACAAAAAACAAAATGAGCTAAAGCCTAACCGGAAGTTCGTTCACTTTAAGGAAGTCCACTGCCATCTACAGAGAAGCAGATCCGCGGGTTCACTCAGTCACGTAAATGTCAAGGATAATACTATGTCCCTGCAGAATGGAACATATCCCTGAGCAATGGCTGGGAAACAAATCTCTCCTCACCTTTTCTTTTGGTTTTTGTTTTACAGGAATACTTGGGCGAGGAGCCACTTTTTTCTGCTTGCTTTGCTCTGGACCTAAAGAATTCAAAATAAATTGCAGTCAGATGCCACTAAACTCAGAGTTCGTGCTAAACAGCAATGACCACCTCAGAACTTACTGGCCTGTGAAGAAAGGGGCATTAGAATACACAAAAACTGACTTAAACTCTAGGCTTTACACAGGAAATTAAGACAATACCTCCAACTTAACTGGTTTTTTTGCTTCTATTTCTATATTATTATATAAATAGCTTAAAAGAGAGCTAATTTTCCGTAACTAAAGGCTCAAAAATATACATTTTGGGTTTCCAAATGCTGTTTAAGGAAGACACTGGTGTTCTTTGCTGGTATTTCTGGCTCAGCAACTCCTTTTTGCCTTCCTCACTCACCTGATTCTGGTGGTGGAGGCTGCTTTTTCTTGGGCTCACTAGGAGTGGTCTTAGGAACTTCTTTTCTCGGTGGTGCTGTGCTGGATGGCTGTGGAGGGGTGACTGGCACTGGCTGGGAGGCCTGCTTGCTGGACTTCCTGGAAGCTGGCGTGGTAACTTGTTTGGATTCGGGAACTGGGGCAGGGGTGTTCCCTTCTTCGCTCTTCTCCTCGATGGGCTTTCGAGGCGGAGGTTCACTATTGCTTTTCTTGGGGGCGGGGTCCTCTCTTGCTGACGGGGCAGGCTTCTGCCCAGAGTCCACCACGCTCTTCCCAACGCTGCTCTCCTTGCTCTCTTTCTTTTCGCTGGTTTTAGACTTTTTCTCTTTCTTTTTCACAGCTAGGGGAAAAAAACCAAGATGATTTATCTGTAATAAGTGAGAAAAACTTTTTTTAAGACAGAAGCAGAGGGACGTAGTACAATCGTGTTCACAGTGCCCTACAGCTAGAGTCGACAGTGGAAGGAGCAAGCTGGTCAGATGAGACGGGGGTCTTTGTGTCACTCCCAGAAACGGAATGGAGGGGCGCCTGGGTGGCTCAGTGGGTTGAGCCTCTGCCTTCGGCTCAGGTCATGATCTCAGGATCCTGGGATCGAGTCCCGCATCGGGCTCTCTGCTAGGCGGGGAGCCTGCTTCCTCCTCTGTCTCTCTCTCTCTCTCTCTGCCTGCCTCTCTGCCTTCTTCTGATCTCTGTCTGTCAAATAAATAAATCAACCACCACCAACTCGCTGGGAAGAGCGGTCAAACAACGAACGAACGAGCAACTGGCATTCCATTTACACCAGGTGTACATGACTCTGGCATTAGAGCAGGAAGCATTTGGGGAAGATCTTCAGACAACGCTACCTTTTGCTTGCTTCTGAAGGTAGGCTTTGGAAGGCATCCATTGTAGATTCTGACATTTTCTCATCCTAGGATGACAAGGGACACCATAAAAAGTAAACAACATTTAGAAGGAAAGCCATTGAAACAAGTGTTAATTTGTCTGCAAAAATTAGTGAACCTTCATTAAGGTTTATTTTGAGAGCTGAAAAAAGTACTCAGATTCAATCTGAGCCTCTGAATGCTTCGATCAGCAATTTTACCTACCTTTAGGGTCTAGAAGGAATAAATATCAAATTATTTTTGAAGTGGGACTCAAATTTCTTATAACCCAGTACTAACTTAGCACCACACACACAAAATCATCAGCTGGTGTTTCTTAAAGTCAAACTAGTTCTGCTCCCTTATGAGATTAATATTCATATAGTAATCTGAATAAAAATGGATGAAAATTAACCAACAAATCCTTTGTTTGACACTACTATGCAACAGATCTATCTCAGGGGGCTTTGATACACATTTCACTCCTCAATTTAACTAAGAAACTAAGACTTACTCTGAAGTCTGAAACTGAGCTGAATACACTTCAACCCCTAAATTATAGTGCAGGTTTATCCTGCAATCATGTACTTTTTTGCTGATCTGTGATTTGTCTCATTTCTTTCCACTAGTGGGACTGAGACAAGATTCTTGCTTAAGGCCAGACTAAAGCAGAGCCCAGAACTACTTACTGTCTCCTAGAAACCGTCTAACATAAATCACTTTCATGTTACCATTCATTCAGCAAATACCTATTGCTAATAAGTCCTCCGTGTGGCAGGCACTTTATGAGATGCTCTGTCACTAAAATTTGTTTGTGCAACTTTCTTGACCCATTTAAAACAAATTATCCCAAAGAGCAGAAAGTGAATCCACAAACTGACTTAAAAAAGGAAGAGATCGAGTAATCAAAACTTTCAGATCAAAAACTCCATGTGCATGAAAATATTCTGGGAGTTAGAAAGCCAAGGGCCTTAGACTAAGATATCACCACTTTTTTCCTCAATGCCATAAAGATTAATTTCAATTGACCTGAAAAGTTATAATACAAATAGATATTATATATACATTAAATATAAATTACAGCTCAGTTCTATGTAAATATTTCGTATACATGTGACTTCTATATAACTGATATAATGTATAAAACATAAGTATATAAATTCGCCAGTGTTTACATGGAAGCCCTCCAGAGCTGCACTGATATGGTAGCCACTAGGCACATGTGGCCATTTAAATTTAAATTAATTGAAATGCAATGCAATTAAACAGCAGTTCCTCAGTCACACTAACCACACCTCCAGTGTTCTACAGCCACGGCCGGCTAATGGCTACCACGCGGACTACGCAGACAGAGACTACTTCCACCACTGCAGGACTTTCTACTAGACAGCGCTGCCCCAGTATTTCTTATTTAAGGACAGCCCAAACCTGCCCACATCACAAAATCCAATTCTGCAACTAGCCTTGCACCTCAAGGAGACACGACACAACCACACTCAGCCTTCTGCTGCATCCCTCCAACAGCCCAGGCATGAACACACAACCGCCACGGCCGAGAGGTCCACACCTCAGAGGAAGACACCCACTCACTTGCAGCACTGCTTCTTTATATTTCGGCCACCAAACTTGGGTTTGTCTAAGCAGTTAGTACAAACACCACAGTCCTCAGGCACCTGGCAGCCGGGACACTGCCCACACCGCCTGGATCGTCGCCCTTTCTTTACTGGAGGTTCCTGAGGCGCCTTGTTTCTGGTAACGGGTTTAATTGGTTTGATGGGTGGAGCAAGAGGTTCAGCATCTTCTGAGCCAGCAATTGATGACTTGTCTGTTAAAGAAACGTGTCATTAGTTCTGAGGGAGTGTCTAATTCCTTCTTGGGAGCAGAGGCGGAATTCCTCAAAATCCATTCATATCATTATACACATCCAAGCCTCATTTTAACTGGGACTCCAAAAATGAAATACATCATAATAAAAATATTCATAGGCAGAAATCAGAGCCTGTTTTAAATAATTCTTTAAATTTTTTAAAAACGCCTAGAACTTGCAGCTTGATGGAAGCAGAAATCTGAACACTGAGAACAAAACACAGTCTAACCTAAAACCAAGAATGTGAACTGAATGCTTCCTAAGATTCTCTGAACCTCTCCATTTTATATGAGCAGTCACCTAGCATTTAATTCATCCAGCGTCAAAATGCAACCATGAGAATGTGCCTCCCAGACCTCCACGCACGGGGGACGGAGCTCACTGACCAAGGGCCATCGGCTGTGCTCTGAAATCCAGCAGTACGCCGAGGCCACACTTACCACAGGGCTGCTCCCGGATAGTGACTGAGCACGGCAGGGATACTAAGGCAGGCGCGTTCCTGGGAGACAATTGTCAGCTTTTGCTCAAGGACTCCCTGACAGCCTTGCCAAACTCTCTGGGAAAACAGTCTGGGGAGATTCTGCCCAACCCTCCCCGCCTCTCTCTTTCCTTGGGGTCACACTTGCACAGCAGCCTGACTGTTACCCCAGCCTTCCCCAGCTCCCTCCCATTTTCTCTCTTGGGCATTTTCTCTAGTGTAACCCTTGCATATTTAATATACCCTTGCCATTTGCTTTTTGGAGGCCCCAGACTAACACAAAGTGCTATGAAGAGCCTACTAGGTATCCCCAGAATGACCAACAAACTAATCAAATCTGCTCAGACTTCAAGGTTGACACCCCTGACCTACCATCATTCCCCATGGAAGACAAAATCTTCTCTCGTTCTTCCCATGGTAAGGCACTCAGGGTGGGCATGTCATCAGGAAACACAGCTCGTTTTCGGCCAAGGGCAACGGCAGCTCTTCTGCAGACATGTTTAATGCGGGGTCCTCGCACAGAGGTCTCTGATGAATCACTTTCTTGACCCTGAATAAGAGGCAAGTCAAAACGAACAACAGCAAGCACACATGTTGAGAATGTAAATAAATGAAGCCAAGGTGTAGCTGGTAGGTTATTACAATCTAGAACCAACATATACAGTTCTAGCTATTCCCAGATGATAGGCCATGACAATCTGCAGAAATCGATTAGCTCTGTATTCTAAAACTGGCAGCCAAAAAGGGGGGAAGGGCTCTTAATAAAAAAAAAAACAGAAATCAACTAAGTTTTTATTTGCCATTATACCACTGCTTTAAAACTCCCCTCAAAACTCAAGCTGCCTTATGCAAAAGTTTGGCCTGGAGTGAACAGGGCTTATCTAATCACAGACTATTTCTTCTATTTCTCCGATCAACAGAGAAGTGGGGGGGACGACTTATATCTGTACACCTGAAAGGCTATAGCTTAGCACAGAAACGTCTCGCATTTTAAAGAGCCGGTGCTCCTATCACTAGGAGGCTAACCAAAAAACATCCAAAATGGTATCAGAAATAAATCCCATCATACTCCTACCAGAACTCTCAACTGGAAAAATTACTAAATCTAAATATGGCCCTAGGTTGAACAACATGAAAAACCTAAATGTGTGGTCATCTTAACCTAACCTAGTATGCGGGCATAAATACGTTATCTACTACACGGCAATTTTTAAAAAGAACCTAAAGATCAGCAGGTTTTCTCAGAAGAGGCCAGTGTCCAGCTACCTTGTTAAAAAAATAATAATAATAAAATAAATAAAAATAAATAAAATAAAACCAAAAAAACCCCTGTTCTTTGTAAAATTTGTCATCATCTTAACGAACTGAATCCTACAGCTTTTTTGCCTTCAACTTAAGGCTAAGTGCGTCTCATCTGTGTTCTGCCAATGCTTATTACCTACTGCTCTAATCACTTGCTATTCAGAGGAAGAGAAGCCCCTCCACAACCCTGTTTTTACTTTTTTTTTTTTTTAAGACTTTATCCATTTATTTGACACGGAGAGAGACACAGCGAGAGAGGGAACACAAGCAGGGGGAGTGGGAAAGGGAGAAGCAGGTTTCCCGCTGAGCAGGGAGCCCGATCCGGGGCTCCAACCCAGGATCCCGGGATCACGACCCGAGCCGAAGGCAGATGCTTAACGCCTGAGCCACCCAGGCGCCCCGTCCACTCCATTTTCTATAGTAAACGACAGTAAACCAATTTGACTACAAAAATGCATCTTCAACATTAGGTCACAGATTCCACTATACCAAGCCCACGAGGTACAGACTACCTTTCAGCCTTAAGTCACTACCTTCCTGTGCAGCCCAGTCCAGCCATCAGCCATTCCTCTCAAATGTGTCTCATACTTTTTTCCTCCACCCACACTGTGCCCTCTGTTTAGAATGTTTTCCCTATGGCACCTAGGTGGCTCAGTCGGTTAAACGTCCTACTTTTGATTTCAGCTCAGGTCATGATCTCAGGGTCGTGAGATCAAGCCCCGAGCTGGGTTCTGCGCTGGGCATGGACCTTAAGAATCTGTCTCTTCCCAGGGTCGTCTACCCCCACCTGCTTGCCATCACATGCAGGTGTGTTCTCTCTCTTTAAAAAAAAAAAAAGAAAGAAAGAAAGAAAAAGAAAAAAAGAGTGTTCTCCCCTGTCAAAATCCTACCAGTCCTTGAAGGACCGCTGCAAATGCCACCACGTCCTCTGCCCTTCTCCTGATTCCTGGAAGTAGATGTCACTGAAACACTTCGTCTAAAACTCATTCACAGAAGGGACTCGATAAACTTGCTAAGTTCTAACAGGCAAGATGGAAAAGAGTACCTGTGCTTTGGGCTGGTCGGTTTGTTTAAGACTCTTACTCTTCTCAATCTTGCAGAGCTGGGCTTTGGCCTTTTTTAGGAGGCTGGCAACCCTCTTGTCCGTCATAGGAAGCTTGTCTGCCTGAGCCAACATGGAGCCTATGGAGGAAGTGGAATGTTTAACAGTGCTAGATGAAGGAGTGGAAAGGCAGAGGGTTTTCTCCTTCTCCAGGGATGGGGCAGTTGGGCCGAGGTCCAAGTTGTTTTTTTCCAGATTTCCTCTCCCTTTCTTTATAAGTATTTTGGTTTTGACAGCTGTTGTATCCCCAAGAGTCACAGAAGCAATATCAGTCCCAGAATCAAGTGATGAAGACTTCTTCCGCCCTGTTGCTTTTTTGGCAGAAGATGAAGCGGCAACATCTTCACCGACAACCTTGTCTTTGGAAACCCTACCCACAGGATACAAAGCAGAACTACTCTGAATTTCTGATCCCTTTTTCCTTTTCTCTTTCCTTGACTCCCGCTTATTCTCTTTTTCTCTCTCCCGGTCTCTCTCTCTACTCTTGTCCTTCTCCACGCTCTTGTCAGCATCTCGATCTTTGGACAGCTCCTCGGGGGCCTTGTCTTTATTTCTCCCTCTCTCAGTCTGAGAGCCTGGGGTAAACCAAGGGAAGAGAGGAGTGGGGCTGCCGGATGAAAATGGCTCTGCCGGAGCACTAGCCTGCTTCCTTGGTCTCTGGCTTTTCTCTGCAGACTCCCCAGACTGAGTCAGGGAATGAGAAGGAAAAGTAAAAGTCGGGTTTAAGGCACTAGTGGCAAGAGGACTAACAGATATGCTTAACGAGGAAGAGACAGAAGACGGCGGGGTGAGCGGTGACAGCTCGGCAGTACTAAGCCTTCCACTTCGTGTCCTCATGGAGTGAGAAGGAGATCTTGGTTCAGATCGAATAGGGCTAAAGACTTTTCTTTTCCTTTTTCTGTTGGATACTCCTGAAGAAGATGTTCCAGCAGAAGTTCGATTACTAGGCAAGGTGACAGACTCAAAGATTCTAGAATGAGCCTCACTTGGAGTAAATCTCGGAGCTCTCAGAAGAGGGCTCCTTTTGTGCATATCGAACCTTGTTCCAGAGTGGAGTGGTGAGAACAATCGGGCTGAAGCAGCAGGACCGGATGGAGAAAAACCGGATGCGAAGCCGACATCCTCAGGAGTTAGTGGAGGGGGTCGGAAATTATCAAATATTGGTTTGCGAATAAGACCTTCTTTGGCATACTTTGCTGAGGAAAAGTACTGTGGCTCTGACCTAGAATGCTTTAAAGAAGTCCACCTAAACGTCGGTTCTCGCAAAATAGACTTGCGCTTCCCTTGCATGGGAGCAGTGGAAGCAGGCAAAAATGGTGATGCTAAGGGGATCGTTGGAGGCATGAGCCACGGTGTGTGGTCAGCGATGCTGGAGGCTGGCTGCAGCGGCGGGGGGGGCGTGAGCAGAGGTGGGGGCGGAGAGGACGAGGGCTGCTGCTGGGGGGCACTTTGCAGCGTCGACAGCTTCTTAGTCGTTCTAGATCCAAAACTTCTCTCGGACACAGAATACCTCCTGCTTCTCCTGTCAGTACTATCGTTCTCTGGGGACTGGGCAATAGGCAGTGGTGTATGAACTTCGGGGGTCTCGCTCCGCTCTTCAGGAAGTACCTGGATCTCCTCAGAGGCCTGAGAATCTGTGGAAGTATCAACGCTGGGGCTGCTAGATCGGGAGGAGTCTGAAGACGTCTGAGAGGAGTGCTGAGAAGCTGCACTGGATTTTTCAGAAGATCCACAGGACGTGGCACTGAATCTACTGTTCGGTGTCGACTCTAGTCGGGCAATTTTAATTGGAGGGTCATAATCCTCATCCTCTATAAACCGCCGAGGGGTTTTAATGATCCGTGAGGAGATGGCACTGACGACAGGCATAATGAACTGTCGGATGTTTTTGACCTGCGTCTTCACCTTTCTTCCCTGCAGCTGAGCTGCTTCTTTCTCAATTTTCTTTTGAGCCCCCTTTTTTGCCCTCTGCAAGAGCTGCTTAGCAATTGTGGCATCTGTCCTTTTAGAAGAAGGAATAATCCTAACCGGCTTAATCCTTCGAGGGCTTTGTCTGACTACTGTCTTATCTTCTTTTGTGAGTGGAGGTGTTCCTTCCTTGTCCTTCCGGACCTTCTGCGGCTTTTCCAGTTCAGAGTTAATGAGGAGGCCTGAAGGGGTCTTTATCCTTTCTGTCGATGGAGGCCTTCCTCGCCGTCGGACAATCTGTACCCCCTTCCTTCCTATTTGAAGCTTCCCTGTCTTAAACTTAGACTTGAGAGGAGAGAGTTTACCTGCTCGTAATTTTTTAATCTTTGTGGCTTGCTGAAATGTAGCAGAAGGTGTCCGTTTAATCTTTTTCAAGCTATCTTCTTTGCTTCCCTTTGGTAGCTCTGAAATGTCCTTTCCATGTGTTATTTTGATTTTTACTCCAGGGAAGGTGGGGGGTCTTCCTCTCTTCTTTTCTATGCTTTTAGAATCTTTCTTCTTGATCTTATCTCCAGATTTGGTCTCTGATTTACTTAGAGGGGGAAACACAGACGGGTCTGAGAGGATAGCTGAATTTCGGTCAGAGCCACTTCTAGGTCTCCCGCGAGGCTTTCGAGGGCTAGTTTTAACTGTGTATAAAAATTAAACAATGAAGAGCATACATTTAGCTTTGTAGTTCACGTCGTGACTAAGCTGAATATATTTTAGCACAAGCCATTTTGTACTGACCTCTACCTGGGTCTAGTGAGTCAATAAAACATCTTAATTGGGCTTAGTTTCTTTTCACCAAAAACGTGCCTCAAAGAAACTAAGTAACATTCCACCCAGAACATCTAACTTTTGGAACACAACTAAGATAATGGTAACAGATTTTCAACTAAGTGATTAATATGCAAAACTGATTTTTTTCTACCATTTCAGGTGAGTGAGGGAGTTTTTTTAATTAAGAAAAAAAATAGGTTTACAAAAAAAACCTATGCCACCTTTTCCATATCCTAGCCACCAAGATTAATATTTGAGAATATGTTCATAGTAAGTCGTCCCATCTTTTCAGTGCAATTCTGGCTTTCATAAATTTGAACAAGGAGCTCTTCAATCGGGAACATACCAACTTTTGTCAGGAAAGCACCTGGGCAGCTCTGCTTCCTACAGTTTCAGTCTGTTTTGTCAAAGTAAACTAAGGAAGATTTATTGAATAGAAAAATGTCCATTCGCGTGACATCAGAATAAGATCACTGAACTCAGTGGCATGTGAACTCCTCACTGAAGGGACATGTAATTAATCTACTCCTCTACTTACAAGTTCTTGAACTAGTTAGTCCCAGGTTACAAAAAAGATTTAACCCTAATTGATGTCAAGAGTGAATCAACAGTTATTAAACCAGACTTCTGCTATCTAAATAAAAGGACTTTGCCAATTTATAAAATAGCTCAATTTGCTACTTTATCAAGAGACTTGAGAAAACAAGGCTGTTACAAAATTCTTCCTATAAATCTGGATTTTCTAAATGGATTAAGAGCTCCCTGGTCTATCACATCTTCTCTTAGCTCATGACTTTCCAACCTCTGACATGACTCAACGTTCTTCTGAGACTAAAACCTCCCCTAACAGGAATCAAAAAAGAGATTTATGCCAGTATGATGAACATTTTAGACAATGGAACCAACTTTCCTAACAGAACAGAAATCAACAAAGGTCTTACTCCTTAGCTTCCTAAATGTGTTTTTCTCACCAATTAACTTGAAACTTCCTTTAATACATTAAGGATTCATAAATCCACTCTCAATATATGCTAACTACAACTAAAGTAATAGACAGCTGGAAAACTAAGTTTCATTTCTTCATTAGTGAAGCATACCCAGATAGTTTAAAAAACAAAAAAACAAGACAACAAACCAACATTCAAGGTAGATTGATAACCATTCAAGGAAGAGTTGTGAATCACCCCTACCCAGAAGTATATCATAACATTCCTTATCATCATGCTATACTTGAACCTGGCCACTCATAGGACTTTAGGAAAACCTCTTTTATCCAATTTTTAAAAGAATTTTTTGGTGGACAAGGAGAAAAACCAGAACGGAAGAGTCCAGTTCTGTTAATCTACAACATATTCAGAGAACTCACAAGTCTGTTAAGAGTAACCACATCATATATTTTCCGTGCCTTATTCTGTCATCTAGAAATGAAGGGTCAGACCAGATGATCTCTAAAATCATGTTCCAATATGAAGTTTTCAGATTCATTGCATCTTCAAGAGAATGTAGCTACTGTCTAAGTGGCACAGACACTGGGGTACTACTGGCTAACTCCTCCCAAGTAGGATGGCAACATTCCCGCCACGTGGGAAAAAAGATACTGTCAATTTAGTGTTTGAATTAGATTATTATACAAACACGATGACTCTTAAGTGAACACCAAATGCTAATGGACATCAAGAACTAAGTCGCTATCAAAGAGCAGAACCACTAACGACATCATATTTAACTAGACTGCCCATCCAAATAAAAGCAAAGTAAACCACAGAAGTCAGAAAGGCAGCACTGATAAGGAATGTCTATTTCCTCAGAAGATCCCTCTCCTAAACAGACTAGAATTCTGCAAGCCATGGGATGTTATTCCACTGGGGGCTATCTCTCAGGAAACTTCTCCAAGTCTAGAATTTCAAGACATTCTAGATATTTTCTTGGCAAGAACAATGACAAATATTGCTTAAAAATGGCAAGGCCCCCATATCATTTTTATTTTTATTTTAATACAGCCTTTCAAGGATCAGTTAAAAAAGTTTCATACAGTGCCAATGTTTTGTTTTTAGTTCTTTGACAACAGCAGACCAAATTTCATCTGTAAAAAACAACAGTCAGATTATTCCCAAAGTTGTCTGTACTACTGTATCATTCGAAATCTGTGAATCTGAGAATGCTCTGAGCGGGTTACCTTCGATTCCAACTACCAGGTCTTTTAGTCATTCCATGGAAATTGACCACACCCCCTCCATGTCCCCGCTAGCTCCCACAGAGAAGCATTATAAAGAATAAAGCATTAGTGGGCTGACAAGGAGCCCTGTAAAGAGGTCTAGTTCATAAGCCATCTCCTACTTAGTGCGAGAAAAAGAAGGAGGCAACCCCCCCCCTCAAGTATTTAAGATCATCCTTTATATGCAAAGAAAGCAAGGGGAAGCCATGTCTCTTGACAAACAAAAGGCACCATGCACTGGACTGGCCATACCTGAAGGAGACCTTGTGGGACTTCGTACTCGGACTTCTTCATCTGAGCCAAAACCTAAGAACTGCTCATCCTACAACAAAGGAAAATTATTTTAAAATCAGAAACAAAAACACAAGTGTGAACATATCCCAAAGAAATGCCCAGAGGAGACACAAATGAATTTGGAAAATTAGACTCTATATATTAATTGCTATCATTTATATGGATAATATAAAACAAATAACATTGAAATAAATGATCCAGTCATACAGCTTCATTACAGACAAATAGGAGCTGTGTAGTAATTGAACAATGCATTGAAATGTCATCTTTGGTGCATAGTACACAGGGACAGTCCTAAATTTCAAACTATAGATACAGCCCAAAACAATTAAAGAACGGCTTTAATTCAAGTAAGCAAATCAGTATAATGAAAGAAATATACAGCCCCAATAAAACAAACAAATCTTTTCAACAAGTAGATAAGTTTACACACACATAAGGAATAACATAAACTATATCGTAATCTCTTGTCTACTAAATATTAATAGAGACTGAAAGTGCCATAATTGTCAGTTCCTTAACTCAGGAATTGACATTTAGATGTGATTTCTATACATTTGAGATCCAAAGATTCTCAACATGCATTTTATGGCATCATTTTAAAATGCCCTGTGATAAGAGACTTAATGGTGGGCAGCAGCATTTGTGAAAGGGATCATGAATGACCGCACACAGGATGAAATAATCCATTCAAGAAGACCTTAGGGAAGCATCTTATTCTCTGTTATACTTGGAAAAGCCAAAAGGAAAAAACTTCCCCTTACCTCTAACTTTTAACTTGCCCTTTCAAAAAATCCTTAAGGATTTAACTTATTTTGACAAGTTCTCAGGTGGTCTATTTAAACAAACTGTTTAACAGAAATTCACTGATTCAGAAACTGAGCTCTTTCCAGAAAGAGATGAGAGAGACAGAATTTCAGATTCCTGAAACAAAATCCACATACAACAAGAATAAAATAAAGACTGAAAGACAGATTTCCTTGAACCTCCAATTTGGACTGATAAGCCAAGCCCCAAACTATGTTCCAACAGTTAAAGCCCCCAAATTTTCCTCTCAAGAGCAACAATCACATGCATATGGACAACATGTGTGGATTTTCTGAAAAGACGTTTCCCCAGTTAATGTCAAGCTACAGTCAGGTGCTAATCTGTTCAACCACTTATTAATCAGGAATATATGAAAAAATAGATGCAACCTTTTAGACAAATTAGCAGATTCAGCCCTTAAATTTAAATGCTTTGAGGAGCAAAATGTTTGAGTCTAAGACCTTGCAAACTATGCAACTGAGAGACAGTTCTTAGAATCTAAGGTTTTTGTTCTGAGGTTCCAAACATTATTAAAGCATTTAACTATTTAAGAAAAACCTGAAATTATCCTCTTCAAAGAGATTTGTCTGAAAAGCACTATAATTCCAAGAATGTGTAAAACCTAAATTTAAAGAATACAAGGCTAGGGTACTTTTTACAATCTCTTCTCTCATCATTAAATTAAATTTAAATTCTTATTATGAATATTATTTGTGAATAAAAATAAACCTACCTTTTCATCTTAAAACAAGTTAGGACAACCTCATCATGTGGGGCTTAACCCCAAATAGATTTCTGGAATGATTTCAGAGTTTACAATCGCAAACTACAATGTTACAAAAAGAGAAGCCCAAACTCACAAGACCCAATTAATCCAAAAACCTGTCACAATTATGGGAATTCCATACTGTTAACTTTTTTCTTTTAAGTAAGCTCTATGCCCAACATGGGACTTGAACTCATGAAACCCAGATAAAGAGTTGCATGCTCCAGGTGCCCCCATAGTGTTAATTTTTTAAATATACTTTTGGGCAGGAAAAAAGACATTTAAGATAGTAATCTTACAATGCACTTTGAGAAAAAAAGCAGGCAAAGAAAATAGCCCCGTGGTAAGTTGCCTCAAATGATGGAAGAAAAAAAAAAATCAAAACAAAAAAAAATGACAATAACCTTAGAATTTTAGAGGGGCGCAGTTCACCACTCACATGTCAGCACATGACAGGACTAAGGAGCACCCAGGACTCACTGAGGACTGAGTTCCAGCACTCGCAGGCTATATATTAGACAAGTCACTATTTTTATGTCTCAATGTCTTCGTTTACTGAAGTGTTGTAAGGAGTAAATGAAATAATTTATGTTAAGTATGTAATTATGTAAAATTACTCAGAAAAGTATAAGGCAACACCCATCCTGTGGTTTATTTTTGATGTGGTTTTAGAAACTGACTTGGGGTGGGGGGCGCCTGGGTGGCTCAGTGGGTTAAAGCCTCTACCTTTGGCTCAGGTCATGGTCCCAGGGTCCTGGGATCGAGCCCCACATCGGGCTCTCTGCTCTGCGGGGAGCCTGCTTCCTCCTCTCTCACTCTGCCTGCGTCTCTGCCTACTTGTGATCTCTGTCTGTCAAATAAATAAATAAATAAAATCTTTTTAAAAAAAGAAAGAAAAGAAACTGACTCTGGAGGGGCCAAATGACTTGCCCAAGATCATACAGTTAGTTACAAACACTTCCTACCAAAATAGTTACAATTTAAAATTATAAATATTTGAAGGAATCAAATAACTCATCTCCAGTACAAAATCTGCTATTCTTTCAGGTCCTGTGAAAGTTGACATGATGCCCATTTTCAGATCCTTGAAGTTTGATTTAATTCATTCTTTTCTTGCATTATCCTCATGGAACGACATGCTAATCTAGACACTTCACAAAGACATCTGGAGGCCTCCCAAGACTCTACCGAGGGATGAACTACACTACTATATGCATGAATTTTATGCTCCCAGTGCTGCAGGGAGAGAGTTCTAGCAACTCTACACATAATAACTGACAGGTGAAGATTCCAACAGGTGAGGTAAAGAACGATTTTATTAATCCTTAAAAGAAATGGAAGAAGGAGGCCTGGGTGGCTCAGTGGGTTAAGCCTCTGCCTTCAACTCAGGTCATGATCTCAGGGTCCTGGGATGGAGACCCTCATCGGGCTCTCTGCTCAGCAGGGAGCCTGCTTCCTCCTCTCTCTGCCTGCCTCCCTGCCTACTTGTGATCTCTGTCAAATAAATAAAATCTTAAAAAAAATAAAAAAGAAAAGAAAGAAATGGAAGAGATCCACACTGCTATGCTTACCATCAGCCACCTTGGTGAGTGAGTCACTTTTCTCCATTTCAAGCTTTCACAAAATATAACTATACAATCCTAATTGCCATGCACTCCAAAACAGAGTACTACTGAGCTGTCAAGCGGTAACTGAACTAACTGCCAATGTTTAAATTTCACAAGTACTTTCCAACATGACAGAAAGCGTTAACTCTTTCCTTATGATCTCCTCTTTCCTTATGATCTTGTAGTTGCAATAAGAAAAGAGTGAGCAGTCAAAAAAGACTCTACTTCCCCCAAGAACTTTTTCACTTGAAATATAGGTTGACTTCTTCAAACTTGCTTAAAAAAATAACCACCCATTGTTTAAGTAATCCAGACAGTTAAGCCAAAAACAAAAGCCTGCATTGTTATGGTAAAGAGCTCTAGCCTTCTGACTCTGAACTTCCAAGTAAGAGCTGAGAGAAAGAAAAAAAGAAAGGAAGAAAGGAAAGAAAGAATGGAAAGGAAAGGAAGGAAGGAAGGAGAGACAGAAATCCAAGAGAAGCCTAGTCTAGAAAGCGCTGGGAAAGAGCTGCTACAAGAGGGTGCTTGTTCAGTGGAAGTCCTTCCTGCCTCCCTCTCATC
Source organism: Mellivora capensis (assembly GCA_004024625.1). NCBI lineage: Eukaryota > Metazoa > Chordata > Mammalia > Carnivora > Mustelidae > Mellivora > Mellivora capensis. The sequence continues at coordinate 69,391 of PISX010003611.1, read as the reverse complement.
TCGCTCCCATCACCCCCTTTCACACGTGGGGTTCCTGGAAGATGTCACGAACAAGATAACAGTGCTGACCTCCCAAGGATTTAGACTTGCCTAAAAATCAAAAGGCTAAGGCAACATGTCTACCAAAAAAAGCCAACAAAGGGAGCTGCAATTAAATCCACACTTGGCACTACAGCACCATCAGCCTGGACAGCCCTGAAGAGAGAAAGGACAGGAGACACCATGCTACACATTATCAAGGATTCCTGGGAACTGAGCCCAAACAGCCATTCATTACACGTAGTTTTTTTGCAGTATGGCTTTCCCTGATGAGCACCGCATCCCAAGACAGAGTACAGGGAAGAGCCATCAAACCAGTGCCTTCTCAACTGTGATGTCCTTGGAGTCCAGGTTGCCAAGATTTTAACATTTTCTTTCCTCCAAACATAGAAAAATATCCTTGCCAAGTTGAGTACTATAAAATACTGTTATGTCATATTTAGCTACCAGTGATCAAAAATGCAATGAACCTATCTATGTCACTTCCTAAATCAAATCTAACTGTAAAAATAATAAATGTGTAGAATGTCTGTCGTTATGACCCATACCCCTAACTCTAGGGTAACCAATTATTTGAGAACTTCTGCCATTCCTTTACCAGGTATACCTCTACTAAATTCTACTTTACTTATAATATCCTTAACATTTGAGGATTTTTATTTTAATGGAAGAATTTAATTCTCTAGTGTCTGGGTCCATTTGTAAATGATGGGGCAACAGGAATATTTCTTTTTGCATAAGAGAACCTATGTGAACCCAAAATAAGTATTAGATAATAATGTTTACATATAAAATATAAAGAAGACATTTGAGAAAAATACATGAAATTCCATGTTTCAAGGAATTATGGACTATTGAGCCAACTTTTCTAACGAAACACTATTTCTTTTATTTGTTCATTCATTCAAAAGCCACTTTTATGCTTGCCATTTATATGCTATCTGCTCCAGATGCAAAGACAAGACATGATTCCTGCTCCTAAGAAGTACCTAAAGGCAGACAGGCAGGTACACAATTTCATTCTTCCTTTCAAAAAGTAATGCCAGTGAAGGATGAAATACTATGTAACTCGTATTCTGGAATAAAAAATTGGCTTACATCTTGGAACAGTTCATTCTTCCTCTTATATTAGTATTCGGTTCATAGAGAAACATTCAACAAATTTCAAAATCCTTCCAAAGGACGGCAATGTGTATTTCCATCCCTCAGTACTGCAACTAGGCGCCACTCCAGCATTAGCAATCAGAGTTTAGGTAATCGAGACCTAAACCATCTGCACTGATTAGATGTGACACAGTTCCTAGTTAACACCAGTGATCTGATAAACTTTCAACTGATCGACCTCAAGGCCTTTTCTTCCCTACCCCCAACTAAAATACATAGACTTTGGTGCGCTTGGGTGGCTCAGTGGGTTGAGCCTCTGCCTTCAGCTCGGGTCATGATCTCAGGGTCCCGGGATCGAGCCCCGCATCGGGCTCTCTGCTCGGCGGGGGAGCCTGCTTCCCCCCTCTCTCTGCCTGCCTCTCCTCCTCCTTGTGATCTCTCTCTTTCTCTCTGTGTCATAACAAATAAATAAAATCTTAATGAAAATTACTCTATTTTTATAAAATAAAATATACATATATGTATTATTTAAATAATAAAAATATTAAAAAATAATATAATAAAAATACAATTAAAATATATATTAAAAATAATATAATTTTTAAAACAATAAAATATATTTATTATTTATTAAAATAAAAAATATATTTTTTTATAAAATAAAAATTTATAAAAAATAAATAAATAAAATCTTTTAAAAAAATACATAGACTTTTAGTTCCTCCCTTAAACTCTTCCCAGTTTACCAGTCAGACCAATAATCACTCACCTGGCATTCTTCACCTCCTGGGCTAAGGTGGAGGATCCAAAGCTAATTTGAAAACTTTTCTATTAAATAAACAATTTCAGCCACTTCCATCCTCAGGTGCAAAAGGTCCAAGATAAAAGTCTGCTCACATTCTTTCTTTTCTAGCAAGAGACTCCTCTGCACTTTGGAGCACTGAATTAAGTTAGGTTTCTCAGACATGCCCCTTAGCAACCGTATCTTTGCATATTCGGTCTCCAAAATGTTTAGTCTTAAGAGTTTGAATAATCAAATTTCAACTGCAAAGGTTTACAGGTGAATCAGCTGGAGATTAACATCAACAATCACAGACAGTATCAAAATCATCCCAATACTCTAATTGTTTGAAATTCTTTGAAATTTGAAACTTCTAAGTTTTGGTATCATCATATATGGCTTCATCATATGAGGAGGCCGTGGGAGAACTAAGATCATGAAGAACCAAAGAAGATGAAGAAACATGGCAGACGGATACTGTGTACCTCGGTTCTAGTAACAAAGGAGTAACACGGCTCCCTGGGGAGCTTAGGCCAGGTAGCTATCACTTCTGCTGGCACATTTCCCTTTGTGTTTCCTGCTTCAAGCTCTAAAACACCAAGGTCTTGATGTTGCATTTTAAAGACATGTAGACATAATTACTAGCACTTAATTAGCATAAGGGATTTTTTTTTTAATGTGTTTACATGTTTATTTCCTTCTCTAGAGTGTTCACTCTTTGAGGATAGGGACATTGTACTTATTTTTGTATTCCCAGTATCTGGCACAAACTTGGCACTCAATAAATGTTTGTAAAATGAAAATAAAAGAAACACAATTGTTTATAAAACATTAAGTAGCTACTGTGGTAATAGTACTGTAGCAGAAAATACTGGTGGATGCCAAAGAATCAGACAAAATGATTCTTCTTTTTAAGAATGCTATGGGAGAGGTACCTGGGTGGCTCAGTGGGTTAAGCCTCTGCCTTCTGCCGGGGTCATGATCCCAGAGTCCTGGGATCGAGCCCCACATTGGGCTCTCTGCACAGCAGGGATCCTGCTTCCTCCTCTCTCTCTGCCTGCCTCTCTGCCTACTTGTGATCTCTGTCTGCCAAATAAATAAATAAAAATCTTAAAAAAAAAAAAAAAGAGAATGCTCTGGGAGAATTACTCAGGCTAGCAGGACAGACTAAACCAATTCACTCACTGATTCCTTCCTTCATTCATTCATTCCAATACATGAGCCCATTTCTGGGTTAAGGGATGAGGACAGTTCATCTAAACATAAAAGACAGCTTCTGCCTTCAAGGACCTGCTAGCCTGTTATGAAGAGATGATGAGGGATCCTGGGTGGTTCAGTCAGTTAAGCGTTTGCTTTCAGCTCAGGTCATGATCCCAGGGTCCTGGAATCAAGCCCTAATTGGGCTCCCTGCTCCTTGGGGAATCTGCTTCTTCCTCTTTCTCTCAAATAAATAAATAATCTTCCTTTAAAAATAGATGATTAAATTAATGAATACCAGTGTGTTGCCTGCTATGCTGGAGGAATACATGTGCTAATGGAATGATTTCGGTTGCAGCGCAGGAGAAACACAAACCCAACCAAGGAGAAAGGGTCAGGAAAGCCATTAGAGAAAAGACAAAAACTTAATCTAACTTTTTTTTTTTAAGATTTTATTTATTTATTTGAGAGACAGAGATCACAAGTAGGCAGAGAGGCAGGCAGAGAGAGAGGAGGAAGCAGGCTCCCTGCTGAGCAGAGAGCCCCATGCGGGGCTCGATCCTAGGATCCCGGGATCATGACCAGAGCTGAAGGCAGAGGCTTAACCCACTGAGCCACCCAGGCGCCCCTTAATCTAACTTTTGAAGGATGAGAAATCAAGGTCAGGGAGAGATGCAGTACACAGAGAGAAGAGTCAAACAAAGGCACAGAGGGACAAGAGCATGTGGCCTGGAGTGAAACAACAAACAGCGTAGAAAGGCTGAGGCCCTAGCTAATGTGGGAAAGGGGCACAGGATGCTAAAGGGGGATAAAAAAGACAGAGGCAGGTTATGAAAGGTGTTAAATGCCTTCATGAGTTGGAAGCTGATCTTCAGGGATGCATGGGCCTCATTTTGAAGGCTCTACGGCTCGTCAGCAATGTTTTCAGGCGGGCAGAGAAGCATGATTGGATTCGTATTTTCGAAAGATCGCTGTGACAGCAGTGGGTAAGGAGAGATCACCTTTACAACCGCAGGCAGGAAGGCAGTTGAAAAATGACAGCAGTAGCACTGGGGATTGAGGGAAAAGGGCAGATTCCACAGACAGAAGGCAAATGGACAACATTCTGATATGCAGGGTTAAGGGAATGGAAAGAATCAATAAAAACTCGCAGGTTGATTGGCCTAGGTTGGTTAGGTTTGTGGTGATATTTCCCAAGATTGGGAATCAAGAAAGAAGAAAGGTTTATAGACGTGGGAAAGGAGTTCACTTCAGATATTTGAATTTGAAATGTCTGTCCAAATTTTAAGATAGGATAATGATCTGGAGAGAACACATCTGGTTCCATGAAAAAATACAAACACACACACACACACACACACACACACACACACGAATACTAAAACTGTACATATAAATGCAATCACCCAAGGAGAGAATAATGAGAAAAAAGGAGGGTCAATGGCAGATAGATGCCTGTACCTCTACCCAACAACATAAAGGTGAAAGCCAAGGATGGAGATGGAGATGGAATGGCCAAGAGAAAGGTCATGCGTGGTAGGCACACAGTCGTCAAGAGAAGATTATATAACAAGGGATGGTCAAGTTGGGTAAGAGCTGGAGAGCAAAACTGGGAGGTCACCCCTGACCTTAGCACAGCCAACTTTAATGCAGTTTTAGAAGCAGGAAGAGCTAAACTGCAGTGGGTAGAGATGTGATTAGAAAGTGACAAAATGGGGGGCACCTGGGTGGCTGTCATTTGAACCTCTGACTCTTAGTTTTGGGTCAGGTCGTGATCTCAGGGTCCTGATCTCAGAGTCCTGAGATCAACCCTAGAATCAGGCTGTGCTCAGCAAGCGGGTCTGCTTGAGATTCTTTCCCTCTCCCTCTGCCCACTGCCTCTCTCCTGCCCCACCCACTCACACACCCATGCACACACTCTCTCTCTAAAATAAAAAATAAAATCTTTTTAAAAAGTGACAAAATGGAAATGAGTATAGTCAAGTCTTTTGAAAAAACTCAGTTATGTGAGAAACAAAAGATAGGGCACAAGGTAGGGAAAGACCAGCTTGGGAGGATTATTTCTTGAGTAGAATACGTTTATATGCCAAAGGGGAACACAGCAGCAGGAAAGAGACCAAAAATCCTCAAAAGCAAAGCGGTCATAAATGGAAAAAGCACTGAGAGGAGGCATCAGCACTGGGAGGGAATGAATACAAAGCATAATGGAGGGAAATTCTCTTCTTTTAGGAAAGGGGTTAAGCAAGGATTTAGTTGCAAAAAAGTTCTCGGGCAGAAGCAAGCAGAGAAATTTCTCTGAAAGTACAGGCAAAAGTTCGTTTATATGGCCTCTGTGCTTGGTAGGGGGTGGGGGTGGGGTCTGCTTGAATATTCCCTCCCTCTGCCCCTCCCCCCACTCGCACAAGCACTCGCTCTCAAATAAATCAATCTTTTAAAAAAAGGGAATAAAAAAAAAAGGGAATAAATGGAAGGGCACCACAATAGGGAGAAAGAAAATCAGATGCAAGGATTAGTAAAAACTGATCTGGTTGAAAAAGGCTAGCCACAACAGGGTCAAGATAAGAAACAAATGACGGATCAGAACCTTGTTAATTCTAGGAGGGTACCGTCAAAGCTGATACAATAATCAGCAAGGAGCTACCACTGGTTCTCAAATGTAGAAAAAGGCACAACTCTAAAGTTTACACTGGAAAAGGTCTACACACACGCACGCGCGCGCACTCACGCATACACACACACACACACACACACACGGAATTAAAGTAGGAAAGAGACTCAATAAAGGGAGACCAGATAGCAGTCTACAGCCATCGTTTGAATGGGACTGGCATTCGTTCACTCAGCAAGTATTTACTGAGAACTGCTAGGCGCTGTTTTAGACTCTAAAGATACACTGACAAAACTCCTGACCCATGAGGCTACACTTTAGTGGAGACAGAAAATAAACATATAACAAATAAAGAAACCAAGGCAATAGGATCAATGGGAGTTAGCTGTGGGGGTTATTTCCTGTGGTCAGGTAAGGCTTCTTTAAAGTGATGGTTCACCAAGGACTGGCAAACTATGGGTCACTGGCTCAATCTGGTCTGCCACCTGTTTTTGTTCAGTTTTTAAATGGTTGAAAAACAAATGAACAAAGAATACTATTTCGTATACATGAAAACTATATGGAACTCAAATTTCAGTGTAATAAAGTTTTATTGGAACACTCCATGCTCATCTGTGTCTATACTGTCTACGGCTACTTCTGTGCTCTGACAACAGCAGAGGGAGTGCTACAACAGAGACCATCTGGCCCTTCACAGAAAAAATTTGCTGAACCCTGGCTTAGCCCTAAATGACGAGGAAAAGGCAGACATGGAAAGACCTAGGTGGAGCGGTATTCTTGCTTGATAGAAAGTGCAAAGTCCCAGGGACAGCCATAAGCCTGGGATGCACAGCAGACAAATAGGCCAGCCTGGCTCTGTAGCAGGAGTGAGAATGCCAAGAGATGGAGCCAGAGAAGCAGACATGCCCAGCAGCCAGAGCCTGGATGGTTCTGATGGCCACAGGAAGGAATGTGGATTTATTCTGGCAGTGGGGGGATGGAAAGTAAGGGGAGAGCCACTGGCAGATTTAAAGAGAGGAATAATAAGATTCGACTTGTTTGCACTTGGAGCACACGGCTGCTGTGTGAAGAACAAACTTTAGTGAGATAAGAACACAAGCAAGGAGACCATGGAACAGTCCAGCCAAAAGACTGTAATGGAAAAATCAAGGGTTTGGGTGGTAGAAAAGAGAAGTTGGATTTAAGGTATTTTGGCGGTAACGCAGAAAGAATTTGCTGATGGGTTATTTGGGATATGAATAAAAGAGAGAAATCAAAGGTAACTCTTAAATTTTAGGCCTGAGCAATATTGTAAATGGTGGAGTCCTTCCCAAACACAGAGAAAGGAGAAAATCAAGACTTTCTGGCTATGGTTTAAGTTTAAGATACCCATTAGCTATCCAACTGTTTCAACGCATACCTGTTTTCTTGCCTGGGAATAGTGGCTACCTCAGAGAGGGAACAAAATTAGGTAAAATAATCAAGTACTAATAATAATAATCAGTACTAATATTGCCTGGCCCATAATAAACACTCAATAAATGCTAAGCACTATTATTATTACCCAAATGGAAATGCCAATTAGGCATTTGGTTAACAACCCTGGGACTTGAAGAAGTAGTCAGAGTTAGAGACAAAGACTTAGTAGTCCCTGGGCATGCAGATGAGGCCTGGGTGAGAACACCTAGGAAGAGGGTGTAGACAGAGAAGGTAGCCAAAGGCGGCCTTCTAGACGACCCCAGCATTCAGGAAAGTGAAGCAGAGAAGGAAAGCCATACAGAATACTAAAAATTAATGACCAATGACTTAAGAAAAGAGCAGGGGAATGTAGTGTTACAGAATCCAAGAAAAGAATATTTCAAGAAGGGAGTAGTCAGCCAATTCACTGTTGCCCAAAGGTTTAACAGGATGAGGACCAAGAACTATCTATTCAATCTGGCAAGACTGAGCTCTTTGAGGACTCTGATAAGAGCTATTCCAGTAGAACCAAGGGGAGAAAGCCCAGCTGCGGTGGCTGAGGACGAGAAAGAGATGAAGGAGTGGAGACAGGACGAGAGAGAGAGAGAGAGAGAGAGAGAGAGAGAGAGAGAGATGGTGAGGGAGGGGAGACAGCAATGACACCCAGCACTTTCAAGTTTTGCTGTGAGAAGGAACTGAGAACTGGGTCGCCGGAGGGAGGACATGAGGTTAAGGTTTCTTTCTCTTTTTTCTTTTTTTAAGAAGGATTATATTAAGATACTTAGGTGCACCTGGCTGGCTCTGTCATTAGAGCATGGGACTCTGGATCTTAGGGTTGTAAGTTCGAGCTCCATGTTGGGCATCAAGTTTACTTAAAATTAATTAATTAAAATATTTAAATTTTTTAAAAAGATAGTTTTATATGTTGATAAGACCAATCCAGATGTGAGAGAAAAACCGTGGATGCATGAGAGAGGTGATAATTGCAGGAACAACCCTGAGAAGACAAGGGATGGAATCCAGAGTACAGAAAGTTGAGTGGTACTTCTTTGATTATAGAAGGTGGCAGAGAAGGTGGTAGTACTTACGTTCCCTTTTAACAGGAAGGGAAAAACTATTAAACTCCTTGAGAATATTTAAAATATCTCGATCCATATATTACACTTGGTTTAGCTGACTCAAGAATCAATCAGTAAATGAAAAATACCTACTTGAACTGCTCCCGAGGACAATTCTGTAATATTAGTTGTGAGAGCTTCAACCTTCAAACAACCAATTTCCAAAGTATCTTGCAAAGTATAATTTTAGTACTTATGTTCATGCAGTATTTTAAGCAGAGCTCAGGAAAAAGAAGTTACATAGTAAGTTCCATGAGAGAAGGGACTTGTTCAATGCTAGTGTCCCCAACACCTGATCATCTCTCTGGTGCATAAAAGATGTTTTTTGAAAAATGAATTAGAGGGGCTATTGGGAAGCATAGTCGGTTAAGCATCTGACTCTCCGTTTTGGCTCAGATCATGAGATTGAGCTCAGTGAGGAGTCTACTTCAGATTCTCCCTCTCTCTCTCCCTTCCTCTCTGCTTCTCTACTCCCTCACATTCGTGCTCTCTCTCTCCCTTTCTGTAAAATAAATAAATGAATAAAAAATTGAATTAGATTTTCTAATCTCTCTCCATTTCTCACATGTTTAGTGATCCTTTTATGAATGCAGCTTAGGGGGAAGGTGAACCTCCTTGAAGGTACTTTTTTATCATTTGTAATAGAAGAAAAGAGTGACATCTCTAACTCATTTCCAAAAAGTAGAATACAACAATGATGCTGTTGATTCTATAAGAAGGGAGAAGTATAATATACTCAGGCATGGTCAAATACACAGACATTAAGAGACGAACTTCCTAAGCCAAGATGGTTTCTGAAAGCAAATGGTCAAGAAATGTATGCAGTTACTGAACTAACATCATAGTCTTTGTCAACAGATTATCAGGGGTATGGCCAAGGCCAAATTTTCTCTGGTTACTGCTGCATTAAAGAGAACAGTGATGGGCGGCTCACTGGGTGGCTCAGTGGGTTAAAGCCTCTGCCTTCGGCTCAGGTCATGGTCTCACGGTCCTGGGATTGAGCCCCGCATCGGGCCTCAGTGGGGAGCCTGCTTCCTCCTCTCTCCCTACCTGCCTCTCTGCCTACTTGTGATCTCTGTCAAATAAATAAATAAAGGGATGCCTGGGTGGCTCAGTTGGTAAAGCGGCTGCCTTCGGCTCAGGTCATGATCCCAGCGTCCTGGGATCGAGTCCCACATCGGGCTCCTTGCTCGGCGGGGAGCCTGCTTCTCCCTCTGCCTCTGCCTGCCACTCTGTCTGCCTGTGCTCTCTCACTCTCTCTGACAAATAAATAAATAAAATCTTTAAAAAAAAATAAAATAAAATAAAAAATAGAAAATAAATAAATAAATAAATAAAATCTTTAAAAAAAAAGAGAGAGAACAGTGGTTATTTGAATATATAACAGCTAGGAAGAGATTTAAACAGTTTAGGGGCACCTGAATGGCTCAGATGGTTAAGCAGCTGACTTCGGCTCAGGGTCATGGTCCCAGGGTCCTGGGATCAAGCCCTGAATTGGGCTCCCTACTCAGCGGGGAACCTGCTATTCCCTCTCCCTCTGCCTTCCCACTGCTCGTTCCCCACCCCTCAAGCTGTCTCAAATAAAATCTTGAAAAAAATAAAATAAAATAAGCTATTTTAAATATATGATCTCTGCCTGATATTGAGAAATGTTCACGCAAAAAAAGTCACCTAGGATTAAAGAGTACAAAACCAATAATATATTCTTCTTCAATAATAATAGCTGTTAAAATTTTCACCCACACAAGAATGAAATTCAGTTTTTAAATATTTAATTCAATTCTACCTAGCAAATGCCACCTGAGAAACAGAAACGTCCACTTTGTCATTAGAGAAAGAAGCAGTAACCTCCATCCTCATCCCATGTCAACAAGAGCAAGAAGCAAAGATACTCAGAACAGTCAAGCAAATGAGACAGGTGAACCCCCACCCATCAGAAAGAAGCCATAAAGTAGCTCACTGGTGAAAGAAAAGAAAAGAAAGGAAAAGAAACAGGAAAGGAAAAGAATAGGAAGGAAAAAGAGAAAAGAAAAATGACAGCAAATAAACACATTCAGACAGTAAGGTATAAAGATTCTTGGCAATGTCCCAAATTATTTCACAGGATCTTAAAAAGCCAACCCAAAACAAATCAAGAGAGGTGTATTCCCAGACTCCTAGGTTTCAAGTCTGAAGCAGAAGAAATAAGCCTGATATACTGCAGAAATCAAGTTACTCCTCATTCACAGGGTTCATTCTTTGTTAACAGCAAAGTACCACAACATGGCCAGATCCATCTAACAGGCTGGAAAAATTAAGCCAACAAACACCAACACTGTTTTCAGAGATGGTCCTTTTTATTACAAGAGGTGTGAGTTCCCCAGATGCCAACTTTAAGTAGTTAATTTCATTTTGAGTTATATGCTCATTCGATTACAAGCTTCTACTACAAAATTTCAACTTTCTTCTTCCAGCTTGTTGGTCATATCTTGATAAAAAAGGTAGGGTGCATCCTTCCTTCTGGGAGGACAGATGCGCTGCTGAATGACCAAGAGCAACTCCATAACACGAGGTTTTCACGTCCTTCTTTCTGAAGGTAAATAGGGTTATCGTTCGGTAAAGTCAGTTTTCTGAAGGAGCAACGTGAAGTTAGATGATGAACGTGAACATTTTCCTTGGCAAAACAAAGCTCCAAGTCGGCCAACATCATTTTGACCTAGTATTTTTTAGGAATTAATGTTCAATATAAGAGTTGATGGGGCGCCTGGGTGGCTCAGTGGGTTGGGGCCTCTGCTTTCGGCTCAGGTCATGATCCCGGGGTCCTGGGATCGAGCCCCACATCGGGCTCTCTGCTCCGCGGAGAGCCTGCTTCCTCCTCTCTCTCTCCCTGCCTGCCTCTCTTGCCTATTTATAATCTTTGTCTGTCAAATAAATAAATAAAATCTTTAAAAAAAAAAAAAAAGAGTTGGGAAGTTTTGTGTTCTTAGTATCTTGAAAAACCAACTCACTCTCCTCTGACTACCACATCATATTTGAAGTTTGCCATCACATTCTGAGAAGACCACATTATGTGGCAATAACCTATTAAAAAAAAAGTCCCTGGTATTTTTTTTTATTACCCCAGCTCTAGAGTCTCTCAAGTAGAATATGGTATCATGACAATTTGCCTTCATAATCACTTGCTTTCCAAATTTAAACCTGTATGACTAGCAATTAAAAGTTCCAGGAAAAGGGGTGCCTGGGTGGCTCAGTCGGTTAAGTGTCCAACTCTTGATTTCAGTTCAGGTCATGATCTCAGGGTCCTGGGATCAAGCCCCATATCAGACTCCCCAGGGATTCTCTCTCCCTGTCTCCCTCTGCCCCTCCCTGACCACCCCCCATCCCGGCTTGTGCTTTCTACCTAAAATAAATAAATAAATAAATAAATTTTTGAGTGAAATAAATAAATATTTATAGATAGATAGATAGATAAATAAATAAATGCATGATGAATAAATAAATAAATAAATAAATTTTTAAGGAAAAGTTCCAGGAAAAGCATGAATCTCTTACATTTCCAATTCCCGGAGTTTCTTAAGTGACACCCAATTTCCCAATTAGGGAATCCAAACTGCCCTTGGCTTTGCCACCACTTGCAGAATTCCTGCAAGAACCCAGCTACACCTGTGAACTCCCGTTATTTAATGAGATTGTCTGGTTAAGAGTGGACAGCATTTACTATATGAAACTTAGAAAATTCATTATATGTATATAACCTTAAATAAATCTTATATCACTTCACCTAAAAGAAGGACTTCATATATAATTCTAGTACTAAAGTGTCAATAACCCAATAGAGGTTTTGGAACTACAAGTTGGTAGGAAAAAGAGCTGGTGTTAATATCAGCTCTGCCAGACTCTTGGTAATCTGTATGAATAATCCCAATTCACAGTTTTCATTCTGACTGTACAGGAAATGCTTTCTGCAACCCAACATATCTAAAAAGGTTTCATTCTGAGTGATGCAAGCCCTCCACACAGCCTCAAAAGCCAAGGGTCAGAGGCCTTTGTAATCCTCATTCACATGAAGCAAGCTTGTATTAGATGGGAAAGGATTTACAAAGCACTTGTTGTAGTATGTCCACAGGCAGTGCTAACCCTACCAAGGGATATTTTGCAGCACATCTCTTTAAACTACAACTGAAAATTGACATGAAAGCTACAAACACTTATTTGTTTCCTACGGTAAGACCACACCTACTGTTTTCCCTGGTTTCTCTTGATGTTAAGATTTCTCTCTTAGCGCCATTTACTACATTTTTATTCTCCTATAAAACTACTATAATATCATTTCATAAAGACATTTCTCTGGAGCTTACTACTGAAAGTTAATTACTGCCACAAATTGACAATTCAAGCCAAACACTTAAGGAGCCAGTAGGGCCCCAGGACCCCTGGGGGAATATTAAGAAGTACAAAACACGATCCACACCCTCTAGGATCTGAATGAAAATACACTTTTTGACTCCCAGAATGAGAGGTAGCTCCCGAGAGGTCATTTTATACATATATAGGTAGGAAAGTATTTTAAAATTCACCTCCAGAGAATATGATTACTCTGGTAACCTTTTCAACCATCACGATCACAAACATGATTAGTAACGAGTTCTTTATGTAACTACCCTTTGCTTCAGTGTAGACCTATTTTCGATTACTCTTGGACCCATGGGACTGGGAAACAGCTGGTTACCATTCCTAATAATGGACCCTTTCATGTCTTTGGAAGAGTTATTAAATTGCCTCTTTAACCTTTCATTCTCCCAACCTTTCCTCACAGGACTGACTTCCAATCATATAATCATCTTTTGAGTCTCCTCAGAACCGCCTTCAATGCGTCCTCATCCCCTTTAAGTTGAGGAACCTAGAAATGGAAACAACACTCAAGTAAGGGGATGGTCAGCGCTGGAGTTATCTACATAAAAGATGATGGTTTCCTGTCAGGACACCTAACATCACTTGTAAAACCCCACTCGGTGCTATTACAGAAACATCCTTGTCCTCTGATGGCTCTTAGATGCTCCTCTGCAACACCTGAATTAGTTTACTTTTTTTTTTTTTTTTTAAGAGATGGGGGATACGGGACAGAGGGAGAGGGAGAGAGAAAATCCCAAGCAGGTCCCCATGCCCTGTGGGGAGCTGATAGGGGACTCGTTCTCACAACCCCGAGATTATGTCCTGAGCCGAAATCAAGAGTCGGATGGATGCTTAACCCACTGAGCCACCCAGGCACCCCAGTTTACTATTTTTTTTTTTTTTTAAAGATTTTCTCTTTATTTTTTTAACAGAGAGAGATCACAAGTAGGCAGAGAGGGAGGCAGAGAGAGAGAGAGAGAAGCAGGCTCCCCGCTGAGCAGAGAGCCCGATGCGGGGCTCGATCCCAGGACCCTGGGATCATGACCCAAGCTGAAGGCAGAGGCTTTAACCCACTGAGCCACCCAGGCGCCCCTACTATTTTTTTTTTTAAATCACTCACAATTATCCTGCTCATAAGTCTTATACAACATAATAGGTTCTATAATGCTGTCCTTGAAAGATATTCCTAAAAGTCTAATGTGGATCAAATTTTCAATTCAACAGTCATTCACTGATCACCTTCTATGGAAAGTCACCACTATAAACAATATAAAACATAAATGGTGACTTAGAAATGGAAACGATCCAAGTCTTAAGAAAATCACAATCTAATGGGGGAAGCACACACAATCAAAGGTATTTATACCAGGGGCACCTGGGTAGCTCAGTCCATTAAGCATCCGACTCTTAAGTTTTGGCTCAGGTCATGATCTCAGGGTGGTGAGATCAAGCCTCATGTCGGGCTCCACACTGGGGATGAAGCCTGTTTGGGATTCTCTCCCTCTGCCCCTTACCCCTTGCACACATGCTCTTTCCCTAAAAAATAAACTTAAAAAAAAAAAAAAAGTACTTACACTATAAGGTAACCCAGAGTTAATTCTTTAAAGGTAGGTATTAAGTACAGTCAGAAAACGGGAAAGGAGAAGTTGAGTTTCCACTAGCAGTGGCATCTGTAAAAGGTTTCTTGGAAGAGGTGGGATCTGAGGATCTGAGCTGAGCCATGAAAGCTATAGGCAGGGCAAGACAGGAAACAATTTAAGGCAAAGGAAGCATTAGCAAAGGCGTAAAGGCAGGTACACACAGCCTATGGAGAACACCTAATCAACTAGTAGTCCAACATGGCCGAAGCATGCAAGTGAGAATGTGTGTTCAGGAGATAATGTTCAAAATGTAGAAATGTAGGCCAGATAGATTATGAAGGGCTGAGAATTTTCAATCTTATTTTATATTCACTGAGGAGGCAAAGGGTTTTAGGAATAAAGTGACATAGTTAGATCTATATTTAAGAAAACCACTGGCAACACTGTATTCAGCGAAAAGGAAGGCAGGGAGACCGGTGAGGAGATTATGTTATAATCCATGCAAAGGTAATGGAAATTTCGACTAGGATGGTAAAAACAGAACAGCAGGGACAGATTAAACACTGCAATAGTATCACAGACACGCCTCACAGACTGCCTGGAGGGGGTGCAAAGAGAAAAGAGGTGAAGAGAGCAACAGAGAGTATGAATGAGCTTTCCGATGGAGATGGGTTTAGATTTGTCTTCTAGCTCTGTCGCTTACTCGCCATGACTTCTGGAAAACTAGCTCGCCTGTGCCTCAGTTTCTTCATCTGTAAACGATGGGGTGTATTCGGTATTTCAGCAAACCTTTTTTTTTTAAGAGAAACAGAGCAGAACTATATATTTCCTCCTTAAAGTGTACTACCCTCTACTGGTTATTCTTAAACTTTAATCTGTTTTTGACTATTCTATTCGTGGTTCTTTTTTATTTCTCAAACTAAGTGCCAACCCCAGGAACTGTAACCTAGCATTTCTTCTATAAATAAATTATTAATTGTGTTGATCTCTGTAGACCAACACTTAATTCTCCCCGCACTGACACTTGAGAGCAAATGTCAACTAGTTACCAAGTGTAGATGAATGGAACAGAACCTGGGGCCGACGACCCTGAAGAGCCTCGGAATCACTGCAAAGGATCCCCGAGTACTTACACTCATACGTAAAAAGGTAAGGGACACTAGTTATTGAGACCGGGAGTAGCAACCCCAACATAGCTGCCTAGGCCTGATAACTATGCAGCTCCTGGAGGCACTGAATTCCTCGGTGTCCTACCCGCCTATTTACTGTCTTGTTCTCTCTCCTCCCTTTTCTGCCTCACCTCTAATTACATTCTCACTGGACACCAATGGTATTCCCTGTTGCCGAGATGCGTGGCTGGCCTTCAGTTTGGTTACGCCTAGCTTACTAATGAACTTGACACCCAGACCCAAATCAAGAATTCTAAAGTCAAGATTATAGCTCTCAAATAGGTATGTATGTGTACACATATACATGTACACATCAGAGTAATAAAACCCAGTTGTCTTGATGGAAAAAAAGAATATTATGGCCCTCATGGCCTTTCAAACTTTGAGTCCTAATAATAATTAGGGATTCTTATGTACCAGGCAAATTGCTAAGTACTTTGCATGCATAATTTCAATTAAGCCTCACAATAATTTCACAAAGCTTGATTACTGCTAATTTACAAATGAAGAAACTGAAGCATGGAAGGGTTAAGAAACTTTTCCAAGGTCATTCAGTTAATAAACAGGGGAGCCAAGATTTGAACCCAGGCAGTCTAAATCCAGAGCCCGTGGTCTTAACAGCTCTTAATTACTGTGCTATACTATCTCACACTATTACAGATTAGATAATGAGATTCTCCCTATCCTTTATAAAGGTATTTATATATGCACAAATAAAAAATCCTAGCCGGAGAGATTACAAAGGGATTTCCTCATTAGCTAAGCTTAAAGAGATGTTATCCACATGGTTTTACTGCTTATAATTAAAGGCAATAATCTAGGAACAATGTTGTATGTTCGCATTTGATCTAAAAATTAGTCAATACTCATGGATGAACAGAAGATGAATACAGACATGTGTAAATATTTGTTCCTCTAGGTGTAGATATTTATTGTAGAGATATCTGTGATCAACTTCTCAGTTCTCAGAACTGAGATAGTACAAAGGAGAGCTTGCTGAAAAAAGTGCTCTCCAACAACACTCCCCACAAGTACTATTACTCTCCTAATTCAAGACAGAAAGCCACAGTTACTTTGATGCTGTAAAAGGAGAACGAAACAATGATGCTTCAGCAAAGCACAGATCCTAAGAGTTGGATGTGGCTAAAACAGTCCCAACGTCAGAAAGGTTCATGGCTCTGGCTGCTGAAAGACATCAGAACATCTACACCCAAGCATTCCAACCAAACACAACAGCAAGAATGTAAGAAAAGAAATAAAATATATGAAAGAAACTCCAGCTCTAGAGACCAATGCCAGTGGAAGAGATCCGCCCCACTGGTGGGACTCAAGGCACTGCTGCAGTGATAATTAAAGGTAAGTTTTCTGGGGAAATCCCTTCAGTCTATTTGTCAAATAGAAAAACAACTACTCATTTCAAAGGAAGGGGAATTTTCATAGCTGGTGCAGAAAACTGTCAACTAACTCTTACATTTATATCTCTAGTCCTTTAAACTAAAACTCATTAAAGATGTCCAACATCTAAAAAGTGAAGCCGGGACGCCTGGGTGGCTCAGTTGGTTGGACGACTGCCTTCGGCTCAGGTCATGATCCCGGAGACCCGGGATCGAGTTCCGCATCAGGCTCCCAGCTCCACAGGGAGTCTGCTTCTCCCTCTGACCTTCTCCTCGCTCATGATCTCTCACTGCCTCTCTCTCAAATAAATAAATAAAATCTTTTAAAAAAATAAAATAAAAAAAAATAAAAAGTGAAGCCAAGTTTGGCCCCTAAGAAGCTTCGTACTAATCCTACAAGGGGACTCATATCATCCCAAACAACTACAAATCACGCGACAAAATTCGGCCTTCAAATGCCTTAGTCTTTGAAAAGCAAACGTCTAGCAGTGGTTACAGCCTCATGGGTTGGCTTCCCCTGGTGTGTAACCTGACAAGGTACAAAGCTCATTGAAATATTTAACAGAGCTGGTATGGATTTCTTTGGATAGGTCAAGAAAAGCAGCTCATCCTTTTTAAAAACATAAAGAACCATTTTATGGGATGTCGTTCCCTCAGCTCAAGTGTCTGTGCATTTCCTTGGGGCCTTCTCAGAGATCTTATTGCGGGGGAAAATGAAAAGGCCAACAAAAGGACCCCTTTTCTCTCCCTATTCCCAACATAATCCACCTCGGCCACAGGGCCAGTAGCATCCACACTGTCATAAATGCCAGCAATTAGAGAATTAGGCCATAAAACCACCCACTCAGGTATAAGAGTGCGGGCCTCCAGCTTTATTTAATGCATGCCATAAAGATCCTGTACTTCCTTCTTTCAGGCCTTCTTCAACCAATGAAATGACAACAACAAAAAAGTAGCCCTTTGTCTGCCTGCCTCATACTGATGTGATTAATGAAACCATCCAGCCCAGGTGAAGGATTTAAGATTCCTTTTTCCTAATAAAGACTGCATTTCCTCTAGCATGCCATGTTTAGATCCATTAAAGAACAGGCTGCATTTTGGGTAAAGTGAAATGACATTTTCCAATTATTTTGCCTTCTTCTGAAACTACTCTAGAAGCCTAGCCAATTCCCAAGCTTCGCAAGAAAAGCTGGAACCTACAAGAGTATTTCTAATTAACTCAGTAATTTCTAGAACCTCCCTAAGTCTTTTCTAATGAAAAAAGTTCATTCAAATCTCAAAGTTAATGTTCATTTAGTCTGTGTCTTAAAATTTGATACAATTCAGGAGCAATCAATAATTTCGTTTATCTTCACAACCTACCAGTCCACAAAAATCGTGAGTCTGTGATTTACTCCATGATAAAGCTTTAAACCAATCTAGGCAAGATCCAAACAAGTAGTTTTTAACCGCGAGCTCTTTCCTACCAGTGCCCACGGGGTTAAAAATCTGATTAAAAAGTAAAGGTAGGTTATGTCAGACTCATTAGTAATTTAACCTTCCTTATTCCCCGCAAATAATATATGCAGACAACAGAGGTTCCCATCCCAGTAATCGTGGAATAATTTCCTCCCAAAGTAGTGACAGTCACATAGCTTCCCCCTCTCTCAAAGGTTTACGCCACTGGGCTCTCCACCTTGGCAGAGGAAGAATGGAAAGACAAGATATTCACAAAAGGCCCTACCGAAGGCCTTCAAGTTAAGTGCTAGAAGGAAACTGAAGTCCTGTGCCAACACTAGTGGAATGTGGGCAGGCACAAAGAGATCTTAATTAGGAGACCTACAATTAAAACAGTGAGTCTCCAGAAGAGAAAGGCACTGCAGAGTATTACGCCTCAGAGCAAGCAAAGCACCCTCACCACCCCCTCTCGCTGCAGGGCAAGGAAGGCTATGCCTATGGAGTCTGCATCCACACAGATGCTCTACGCAAGGACAGCTTCAAGGTGAACACAGATACAGGAATGGAGTCAAGATGAGAGTATTTTCTCAACTTCTAATCAGAAGGCAAATCACTATTTTGTGAATGATGATCTCCTACAGGAGCCCTGTGCCTTAAGATAATCAAATGGAAGGAAGAGATGGGAACATGTCATATGGTTCTCAGCGAGAATGAAGGAAAGTTCTAAAGACTACATTTCTGATGCTCAGGATAAACCAAAGTCCTACATTTCAGAGCCTATTAACAGCTGCTTCCTGCAACACACATACTGTCACTTCAGATTTATAAATTCATTAATGCACAGAATTTTCTTTTCATTTAAAAGCTCACAGACCTAAAAGCATACACCACCTAGACTGAAAAATAACTTCCCTTTAGCAGTTAGGAATCTACGACATGGAAAAATGAAACAAACTTGGTTAAACAACAGAGCTTCTCAACATAAGATAATGATTTATATTTAAAATCTTATCTTCACTTTTCTTATAAATGAAATTAGTCAACTCCAGCAAAGAACTTTTTCCATACTCTTCAGTCCTTATACTTTGTCCATGCAATGAAAAAACTTTCCCACTAAGTTGAAATTTCTCTTCCCAACAATTACACCAATTAAATGGGCAAATGTACAAACTAATATTAAAAATGACCAAATAGAGGGCGCCAGGGTGGCTCAGTTGTTAGGTGTCTGCCTTCGGCTGGGGTCATGATCCCAATCCTAGGATTGGGCCCCATGTCAGGCTCCCTGCTCCACAGGGAGCCTGCTTCTCCCTCTCCCACTCCCCATTTGTATTCCTGCTCTCGCTGTGTCTCTCTCTGTCAAATAAATAAATAAAATCTTAAAAAAAAAAAAAAAAAAAAAAGACCCAGTAGGCTCATGGACTCTGTTTAAATGAACTCAGAAAATAAATAAATAAATAAATAAACTCAGAATAAGAAGTTCTGACCTGAACAAAAAAATTATATAATAGAAAAGAATCAGAATCCTGGAGCAGAAAAGATTCATGAGCTAACATTTAGCCCAACCTTTTCATTTTACAGATCAGATATTCAAGGTTAAGTGAATTGTCCAAGGTCCCACAACTGGTCAGAGAGAGATGAGTGCAAGGAGAGAGCCCTTGTCCTCTGACTTCCACTCTGAGGCTTCTCCTATTCCCTTGTGTTCTCTGCTTCATTTTCCCTCTGTCAAGCTCAGGATTAGCTGTGAAGTCCATGAAGGAACAACTCCCCCTCTTGGTACGTATGCCCAGTGAACATTCAAAACAAAACAAAACAAAACAAAACAGAACAAAAACAAAAAAAGCACAGATATTCTTCACCTGCCTTCTGCCTACAGGAACAACATCTTTTCTAGGCCCAAACAAGAGTGTACCTTAGTCTACCTCAACTAAACTGCCATTTCAAATTAAAACAAATAGAGACCAATGCTGTCGTTCAGTTTCGATTTTTATCTACTTAAAATGTGCCACATTATGATCAGGCTGGAAATTCTGCTTTGAACATTTTATGAGGTGGTAAGGAAGGTAAGTGGATACATAAACCACTTGTGGAGTTTATATTAAAAACAGCTCAAATTCTAGTCAACAGAGAGGATGCTGTGCCATGTTTATTTAGATAGCAAAGGATGGTGGCACTAACAGTACCTGAGACAGTCCTCAGAAAAGTACACAATATGGAGGGGAAGAGGAAGATGAAGAAGCAGACCTCTGTGATTTCCTACTGTGCTCAGTAAAATCAAACTTCAATTCTACTTCCTGACTGTCAGACAAAAAGCCCCAATAGAGGAGACCAGCCACACCTACATATTTTTTTTAAAATAATCCCATTCTGACAGAATTTGGTCACGAAGTAGTCTTACACGTAGCTTTTACCCAGAGATATTCAGACCAAGGGAGGTTGGGGACTGGTGGCAGTGAAGGACAAGTCTCCCATGGCTAAAGGAGTTTACAACAGGTAAGTGATCTGTAAGTTCTGTCACCTTCCAACCACCTGAACTTACTAGTTCTGTAAGTATTAACTTACATTTTGTTATAGACAAATTGAGTCCTTATTCCCTTAAAGCAAACCAGAATTTAAAGAGGCTAGACTCATTTTAAGGTCACAAAACCATTTCTTCATGAATCCAGACAAGACCTGATACAGATCTGTGAGTGAATTCTGAGAAATAATCTTTAGAATTCTGTAAGTATGTCAGCCCAAGAGAACCCTGAACTTCCCTTTTGGAACCTTATCATTGATTTGTGAGACTGTATCAAAGTGCTTTGTTTCTACACTGAAAACTACCAGGTCAAAGGAGCCAATCACTACTAAGTGATTTAGTCCTAAACCACACTATGGGTTAGCATTAATCAATGCATACCCTCAACCCATACTAGACTGCCTCCAACGACCACATAAAAAGTTCACCAATGGAACAACAGCTCATTCAAACCCAGTCAGAAAAAATACTGAAGTTGAATGTAAGGAGTCAGCCGCTCTTCTCAGAGTAAAGTATGCTCAGGCAAAAGTTTTAAAGAAAAAAACAACAATGTACTAATATAATCTTATTTGAAGTAACTGCAGTTCCTTAACAGGCTTGACACACTACAAACCACTGCTCAGCAAAATAATGCCAGCGGATAAGGAAGTGTTAGCACCTGATTAAAACTTTAAAGGTGATTTGTCAAAGACCAACAGATAAAATATTCTGGTGCCCAGACATTAGGTCCCTGAATCCAGGTGGCTCTCTTTCTACCAGTCTCTTGAAAAGCTACGATTGCAAGCTGTCAGCATAAAACTTTGCTTTTGAATATGTGATAACAGCATTTGGAATGTGAACACTTCGTCCTTCAATACAAAATACATAAGCATGCTAAACAAGAAGAAAATACTTCTCAGGATCCCCTTAAAATAGACTAACTTCTCCTAATACAGACTTTCTTATTATACTCAAATATACATGGGACTAAAATTCTACATATAACCAGGCAAGTCTCAATTTCGAAAATAAGCAGGTAAATGAAATGTCAGTAAGCCTTTTTTTTTTTTTTTTTTTGCTGCTGTATCTTTTAAAAAAGCAAAATCAACTCACATTTAAGCACCAACTCCATGCAAGTAACCTGAACGGTTCAGTCTTTTTGTCATGTATGAGGCCTTTGGTTCTCCAACTACATGGGATCTGTGTTGTTAGCTTAAAAAATACAGAATTGGCCTTTCAAAAAAAAATAATAATCTACAGCAACCAATAAATAGTCTCAATCAACCCTGCTGACCGCAGCTGCCTTCTGAAGGCTGGGAAAAGGAGGTGGAGAGAGAGCAGAGAGAGGCAGGGAAGAGGGACGCTGCAGTTAGCTAGCTACATAGCAAGGAACACGCCCCCATCATGTCCTCCTTGCTCTGTCAGAAGGCGGGTTGTTGTCAGTCTCCTGATCAGGCTGCCTTAGAAACGATTTTAAAAAGGAGGCAGGAAGACTAACAACTAAAAAATGCCAGCTCCTTGAAAGGAGGGGCCAGGGTCTCTGGGACCTCCTCCCTCCCCTTCTTCCCAGGATCTTTCCATGTATCTAGAGGGGTACAGGGCACAATGGGGGACAAGGGGTTTGCCCGGGACCAACGGCAGAGCACGCAGGAAACGGCTGGTTGTTATCTTTCCCTTTCTGTTTCAATCAAGAGCACTCCAGAGCAGCAACCCCCTACCCGCCCCCCCTTTCGCTTCAGCCCCTAGCAGCTGCTCTTCCTCCTCCTAGCATCCCCCATCTCATTCTCCCCCCTCCCCTACAATTCAAACTCCCCCTTCTGCATCCAATGGAAAACAAATGCGCAACGCCACTGGCTGAACCTGAACTCAACTTCCCTTCCCAGGGCAACTTTCCTTTTTGGTGAACGGGCCTGAATAAGGCTCATCAAGGCATCCCCATTCCCGCCCTGGTACTAATGGGGAAGGAGCAAAGTTCTTGACCCCTTCATCCACCTCGGGTCCCCCTATAAGAATCAAAGAGAGAACCCTAACTCCTCCTTCTAAGGAATAACTTTGCTTCATATCCCCCCTTTTTCTCCCAACCAAAAGCAACCACCACCACCAGCATCATAAAGTAAAACTGTCCCTTATCTACTCTCCTCACCCCAACCCTGCTTCCCCTACCCCTTCCAAGCCCCAGGATTGGCCTAGGAAAAGGTGGATCAATAGTGAAATGACGGAGAAGAGGAGAAGGGCGGGAGGGAGCTAAGGCTGGAGACTGCGTGCTCTCAGGCGCAGTGGGTGGGGTAGGAGAGCAGCTGCTTCCCCTGGGAGGATGCTGCCCAAGTCCCCCCACAAACACCTCCCCTCGCAGGGGCCCCCTTCCCCAGAGCTGGAGGGAAAGCCTGCCTCCTCTCCAGGGGGAATGGTGGAAAGCTGCTCCTCTCTGAGCCTAAGGGACAGTGGACTATTTTCCTCTCAAAGATGCCACTAATCCTTCATTCTAAAGGAGGGAAAGGGTGGAGCGAAGGTAGAGTAATTCCCTGCTACCAGCAGGCTAGAAACTGTAGCTCTGTAAAATGGGGGAAACAGACTGCTGTACGAGGAGATCACCGTTATCTCCAGAGGGAAAGGAGGGGAAGGGAGGCAAGGTGGAGAGGAAAGTAGATTTTTCCTGGCGGGGTAGGGGTGGAGGAGGGAGGATCTAGCTGCGTGGGGTGGGGGGTGGAGGATGGAGGGTGGAGGTGAAGGAAGGGGGAGTGGCTGGTAGTGCAGGGACCTGGCCCGGGGATGGGGCGAGGGTTCATCAGGTTTTCGGAAGCAAGGTGCTGGAAGGGACATCGGTCCCCAAGGGGTAGGAGAAGAACGTGGCCCTGGATGAGGCCATCACCCGAGAGATGCCCAAGAGGAAAACTGCCCCAAGAGTAAAACATCTGCCCAGAGAGGGAGGCGGGGATGTGGCGGGATCAGGTCTCTAGGAGGGAGGGAGGGAGGAATCTTGCTCGGATGAGGTAATCTGTGAAAGGGAGGAGGGGTTCAGTCCCGGGATGGGAAACCCCGGCGAGGGGTCTGTGCC
This sequence comes from Mellivora capensis, assembly GCA_004024625.1. Classification (NCBI taxonomy): domain Eukaryota; kingdom Metazoa; phylum Chordata; class Mammalia; order Carnivora; family Mustelidae; genus Mellivora; species Mellivora capensis. Next base: position 45,607 of record PISX010003611.1, on the reverse strand, counting down.
AAGGGATTTGGGGAAGGGTCAGGGGAAGGAAGGGGCGGGGAGGGGGGGGCAAACGCCCTTAACCAAATGGGTCCAAACCCCGGGGTGGGGGCGCCTGGGGGTCTGTACCCATGTACGGGGGTCCCAAGATGGGAGGGCCGTTTGCCCCGGGCCAGGGACCCCAGGAGGGTCCCGGAATTGGGATGCTCCTCAATCCCGGATGGGGGAGGGGTGGGGGCTCCGCAGAGGGTCGAGACCCCGGACCTGGGGGTTCCTCGCCCCCTTACCTCTCCGCTGCCGCCTCCCCCGCCGCTCTCCCCAAACACAGCCCGGAACCGGCGCAGGTTGGTGCCGATGGCGGCCGAGACCTGCAGCGCCGCGTCGAAGCCCGGGCCCACCCGGAGCAGGGCCGGCCCAGAGGAGGCTGAGGACGATGACGAAGACGAAGACGAGGCGGACGACGAAGAGGCTGCTGAGGCGGCGGCCGCTCCCCCTGGAACCCCAGCCCCGCTGCTTCCCGCCGCCGCCGCCGCGGCCGCCACAGCCGGGGGGGAGGGGGGCGCCCCGGGGCCGCCGCCGCCGACCGGGGGCCCGGGGGGAAGCAGCAGGGCCGGGACGCGTTGCCGCGGGGCGCCCCCCAGGCCCCGGCGCCCCCCGCCGCCGCCGCCCCCGGTGGTCCCGGGTCGGGCGGGGAAGCGCCACCGACAGCTGTGCGCCATGTTCGCCCCGTGAAGTGAAGCAGCGAGAGGGAGAGGCGACAACACAGGGGGGCGGGGAGGCGGAGGGGGGGGCCGAGGGCCCCGGAACCTGCCTGAGGAGAAGGCGCCGCCCGGCGGCCTGCGCCCGGCCGGCAGCTATGCAGAGCGCCGGGCCGCGGCCGCCCGCCCGGCAATCTGTATAGCGGGCTCGGGCCTACGCTCGCGACGCCGGGCCGCAGCTCCGCCAGGCCGAGGCCCGGGCCGCCGCCGCCCGCCCGCCCGCCCGCCCCGCAACCTGGATAAGTGCATGCCCCGCCCTCCGGGAGCGGCATTGCTGGGGAAAAGGAGGGGGGAAGGAAGCCCAGGAGCCCGACGCGGAGCGCGGGTTCCGGGGAGAGGGGGAGGGGGCGAGGACTTCGGGGAGGATGGAGGCGGAGGGAGCCCGGCCGCCTGCAGCCTCGAGAGCCGAGAGGCCGATTACACACGTTCCCGGGATGCGCTGGGAATCGAGCGGCCCGGGAGAGCCGCTTCCAGTATAGCGCGGCTGCCGGGTCGGGGACGAGTGAGCCTTCTCTGCCGCGAGGCATGGATACGAGATGGGTTAGCCCTCATTTAACGCTTCTGGAATAAAAGGGCCCTTATTGTGCCATATGCAAAACGGAAGCGTTGCCCAGTTTACTATATGCAAAATAGAAAAGCCCTCAATGAACGCAATTTCAAAATTAAAAAAAAAAAAAGAGAGAGCCCCTCCCATTTTTATGCTGGAGCTCTCTCCAAAATGCACACACCAAGTGGCAAGTCTCCCGCCACCTCCTCGCCCTACTATGCACTCGGGGCTGAGGAACCTCTGGCTCTCGTGCCCTTCTTGCAGAGAGTTGGGTCCTGTTTCTCCAGCCCGTGCATTGGGGCCACAGCGTGCTCCGCTAACGAGGCGGTGTTACAACGAAGCTGAAGCTGGATGGCTAACGGGGCCTGGAGGGAAGAGGCGGGCAAAAGCGCCCCCGCCCCTTCTTCCTCAGTTCTCTGCCTGCCGCTGCATGCAAAGCAGACCCTAATGTATGCATGCAGAGGGAGGGGGGCTAGCGAGCACGTTTCTGATTAAGAGAGGGGGAGGAGAAGAGCGTTGGGCATTATGATACACGGGGTGGAAGGGGCCCGCCGCCGGCGAGCTCTGTGCGCGGGGTTAGTAGGCTGAGGGGGGAGGGAGGGGAAGGAAGGAGGGGGGTGAGGGCGGGGGATGAATATCCACCCGGTTTACTTTATTGCGGGAAAAAGGGGAGGGCGCCTCAAGCTAGGCGTTAGAAGCCTACAAGGCTGGGAAAGCAGCGAGGGGAGGGAGGGGTTTGTATCGGGAGAACTTGTGTTGGCTGTGGCTGGGGGATCGATACGCAGCCTGCAGGCCCCGGGGCAGCCTCCATCCCCCCAGCCGAGGTGGAGTTCGCTGGAAGGTCACGCAGCCTTCCTGGACTCCCGCACGGGTACAGAGCACACTGCTTGTAATATTACAGCCTGGGGCGCCGAATTTGGGAAGGAGGGGGAGGGTCGTGGTGAGCAGGTTGCTCCGGCCCTCTGGAGGGTGCACAGCACGCCTCCAGAGAAGGTCCACGGCCTCCTGGTGCTGAAAACCTACGTCCCTCCGCGGGCGAAACGTTAGTGCACAGCGAAAGGTGGGGTGGGGGCTAGAGGGGAGCAGAGAAAGGGAGGAGACACATGCAAGCTCCAACTCCCCCAACTCGTCCGGGATCGATCGTCGTTCCAACCGCGCAGGATGGAGCCCAGATGGTTTGCAAAGCGCACACTCACACCGCACACACAGAACCAGATTCCGTTGTTACATCGCGTGGTTTACTGGGTGCAAAAGGGGTGGGAGTAGCGGGAGAGTCTCTTGAGCGGCAGCCCCAAGACTCTGCTGAGGATATAGACACCCCATTGTGGACGGTTTCTCCATTGCAATATATTTGGCGGTAGGCGCTGGGGGTTTTGCTTCAGTGTAGCTGCTCTGATCAGTTACAGATTGGCGACCACGTGGATTCCCTCATGCATCCTGATTTGTTCACTCTCTCACTCTTCCTCGCTTATTTTTCTTTTGTATTTGCCGCCCCCTCTTCTTTAATATGCATAACGGTCTGCAGAGGTAATAGGCAGGGGACTGAGTGACAGGCTTTACATAACTGTGTCAACAGGATTTCTCTCAGTCCTCCCCCCCCCCCACGCCGAGAAAACATAAACTGGCTAGGTTCTGAGTACCCTTACTTCAAGCTCACTTCATTTGGCACAGGTGGGAGGTCTGCAGGTCCCGCGGGGCAGCAGGAAGGAAGAATGTCAGTGAAGAATGTATGAAGTCCCCCACACTCAAGCCCCTAGGTAGGAAAACTCCCTGAGAAATCTAGTTTGTCTCTTTGCCTCCAGACTAGTCCAAAAGGAGCCAGAGCAAATCAGAATTTGGTTTATTGTTGGAGCTTTTAAAGCAGAAATGATAATAACATATTTGTTGGGTGCTTTCTGTCACCTGAGTGTTTTTATGTGCATTCAATTCTCGCCAGCCCTCTGAGATAAGTCTGATTTTACAAATGGGGAAACTGAGGCCTGGGATAACGTCCAAGGTCACATAGCTAGTAAGTAGCACCACTCAAAGTGATGGGGGCCTGACACGGATATCCAGTAGCCATAATTGCTGATCCCCAAAGACATACTATGCAACCTTACACCCATTAGGATGGCTACTATAAAACAAACAAAAATGAGAAAACAAGTGCTGGTGAGGATATAAAGAAATTGGAATCCTTGTTGGTGGGAATGTAAAATGGTACCGCTGCTGTGGAAAATAGTAACAAAACATTATGATGCTTCCTCAAAAAATTAAAAATAGAACTACCTTGTGATCCAGCAATTCCATTTCTGGATATATACCCAGAAGGACTCAAAGCAGCATCTCAATGATTTATAGACCCTTGTTCTTTGCAGCATTCTTCACAATAGCTAAAACACAGAAACAACTCATGTGTCCATCAACAGAGACTAGGTTACCAAAATATGGTATATTCATTTACTGGACTATTAGTCAGCCTTAAAAAAGAAGGGGAAAAATAGGAAGGAAATTCTGCACTATGCTACAATACAGATGAATCGTAGGCATGGCACACTGAGTAAAATCAGCCAGTCACAAAAAGACAAACACTGTATGATTCCGCTTGTGTGAGTTACTTGTGTGAGTTACTTGTGTGAGTAATCAAAATCATAGAGACAGAAAATATGTGGTTGCCAGGGGCTAGAGTGAGGGGAAAGGGGAGTTATTGTTTAGTGGGTAAAAAGTTTCAGATTTACAAGATGAAAAGAGTTATGGGGATGGATGGTGGTGATGACCATACAATGTAAATGTCTTAAAAATGCATGTGGTTGGGGCGCCTGGGTGGCTCAGTGGGTTAAAGCCTCTGCCTTAAACTCAGGTCATGGTCCCAGGGTCCTGGGATCGAGCCCCACATCGGGCTCTCTGCTCAGCAGGGAGCCTGCTTCTTCCTCTCTCTCTCTGCCTGCCTCTCTGCCTACTTGTGATCTGTCTGTCAAATAAATAAAATCTTAAAAAAAATGCACGTGGTTTATTTTTAAATTTTAATTCAGTTTCTTTATCTTGAATACCTAATATATCTGTATGGTTAAAAGTTTATTTTTTAACTGTTTTTAAAGATTTTATTTATTTGACAGACAGAGATCACAAGTAGGCAGAGAGGTGGGCAGAGAGGGGGGTAGGGGAGCAGGCTCCCTCCTGAGCAGAGGGAGGCTCGATCCCAGGACCCTGAGATCATGACCTGGGCCAAAGGCAGAGGCTTAACCCACTGAGCCACCCAAGTGGCCCCGGTTAAAAGTTTAAAGGAATAAGAGGGCTCAGATGGTTAGGCAACAGGTAAGCGTCCCACTCTTGACTTCTACTCAGGTCATGATCTCAGGGTGGTGGGATGAGCCCCAAGACAGGCTGGATACTGAGCCTGTGTAAGTTTCTCTCTCTCCCTCTCTGCCCCTCCCCCAGCTCATGCTCTTTCTCTCTCAAAAAAAAAAAAAAAAAAAGTTTAAAGGAATTAAAGTGTTTGCTCTTGTTCTGAACTCCCCTCCTCCAGTCATATCACATCTTTTCTTAGGGGCAACTAATGTTAGCAGTGTCTCAAGTAGTCTTCCAGGGATAGTTTGTGCCTAGACAAGCAAGTCTGTATAGAAGTTGTCTCATCAATGAGAGAGTAGCGACCACGCTTCCGGGATCTTGCTTGGAAATCTATATCTTGGAAATAATTCCTATTACTGGATGGCATGTCCTCATTCTTAGGACCACATGTAGTAGATGTTTATTCGCATAGCTCATTTAACTTGTTCTCCAGAGGTGGTCACTTAAGTTGTTTCCAAACTTCTGTGATTTCAAACAATTTTGCAGGGCATTACTTTGACCATTTTGCAAATGTGTAAATATCTCTGTAGTATAAATTTCTAGAAGTGGAATCACTGAGTCAAAAGATACGTACACTTCAGAGCGCCTGTGTGGCAAAGTCAGTGAAGCATCTGACACTTGACTTTCGCTCAGGTCATGATCTCAGGGTCGTGAGATTGAGCCTGACATTGGGCTCCGCACTCAGTGCAGCGTCTGCTTGAAATTCTCTCTCTCCCACTCCTTCTGTTCCTCCCTTCTGCTCATGGCTCTTTCTCTCCCTCTCTCTCCAAAAATAAATAAATAAATCATTTTTTTTTAAAGGTACCATATGTTTGTAATTTTAATAGATGTTGCCAAGTTATCCCCCATAAAGATTACACTAATTCATAACTCCCACCAGCAATGTTTGAGTGCCTCTTTCCCTCCACTCTTCCAGAAAGGATTTTTTTTTTAAGATTGTATTTATTTATTTGACAGACAGAGATCACAAGTAGGCAGAGAGGCAGGCAGAGAGGGAGAAAGGAGGAAGCAGCCTCGCTGCCGAGCAGAGAGCCCGATGCGGGGCTCGATCCCAGGACCCCAAGATCATGACCTGAGCCGAAGGCAGAGACTTTAACCCACTGAACCACCCAGGCGCCCCCCAGAAAGGATTTTTAACTTCTTGATCTTCACTAACCTAATGGAAATGCACATATTTGACATTTTTTCCAAGTGACAAAAGGGAAAATTTAAGACAGGAACCCCAGATTGTGCCCCTTTTTGCAAGCTTATGAATTACTTCTGGTTTGAATGGACCTCTAGTTGTTCACTCCCTTTTCCCCTCTCTGGAAATACTTTTCATGGGAAGCCAGTATTGTGGTGGAACTAATGTGGGCTCAGAGTCACAAATCTGGGCTTGAATTGCAAGTTCTGTAATTGTAGCTATGTGATCTTGAACCAGGGGCCTAGGCTTATTACACCTGTTTCCTAATTTGCAAAAATAAAGATACTAATAACAATGTCAGAGAGTATTATTAAGACTGAATGACATAATCTAAGTAAAGTGTCTTCTTTCTCATTCAGGTAGACACATTTTACCCCCAGGGATTTTCTTAGGCATTGATGAAGATGCCCTCTCTCAGACCAGCAATGTCCTTTCTCCAAACAGGCCGCCAACGGAAAACTTTGTATTAGTAGTCCTTAAAGTCATCGAACTAAAAAAGAATAGTGCCTGAGTCATTTAAGCTTGCCCATTGGATGCCTTGATCATCATTGAACAGAAGACAGTTCAGAATCTAAAGATTTTATTTATCTATTTTGAGAGAGACAAAACAGAGGATGGGGGAGGTAAGAAGCAGAGGGAGAGAAGCAGACTCCCCACTGAGCACAGAGGGATGGTAGAGAGGGGGTGCTCAATCCCACAACCCTGAGATCAGGACCTGAGCCAAAATCGACAGCCAGGTACTCATCCAACTGAGCCATCCAGATGCCCAGACAGTTCAGAATCTTTTATTTATTTATTTATTTGTCAGAGAGAGAGAGAGTGAGCACAGGTAGACAGAGTGGCAGGCAGAGGCAGAGGGAGAAGCAGGCTCCCTGCCGAGCAAAGAGCCCGATGTGGGACTCGATCCCAGGACGCTGGGATCATGACCTGAGCCGAAGGAAGCCCCTTAACCAACTGAGTCACCCAGGCGTCCCGACAGTTCAGAATCTTTAGATGCTACTGTCTTCTGGGGAAGGAAGGGCCAATTCTTATTACCCTTCTACACAGGCACCATTTTATTATAAAGGAAGCAATGGTTACATTTTGCTACTGCCCTGAATTCATGAGTTTCCATTTCTGAGCTCCAAAAAATTAGGTATAACAACGCCTATGACCAAAAAGTCTTTAAATACTGACCTCAGGGTCACCTGGGTGACTCAGTTGGTTAAGAGACAGACTTCGGCTCAGTTCATGATCCCAGGGTCCTGGGATGGAGCTCCCTGTTGAGCTTCTCCCTCTTCCTCTGCCCCCCCCCTTGTGTTTTCTCTCTCTCTCTCTTTCAAATAAATAAATAAAATCTTTAAAAATAAAATAAATAAATACTGACTCCAGCATGGACAGCTGACTTACTGTTAAGGATTAAGTATATAGTCCTGGCCAAAGGCAAGGGCTAGCTGATTTGGGGGCCATGAGCTCTTTGAGAACAGGAGTCATGTATTACTTATCTTCGTATTCCCTGTGCTAAGCAGTATCTGTACAAGCCCAATTAATGTTTGCAGAATAAATGACCCTTCCCAGCTAAACTCTCAGACCTTGAGATTCATACCCAAAGGGTCTTGTTTTATCAGAAGATTTTGGCAGCAGCATGTACTGGGCTATTGGTTTGATTAAAAAAAACATTTTATGGGGCGCCTGGGTGGCTCAGTGGGTTAAAGCCTCTGCCTTCGGCTCAGGTCATGATCCCAGGGCCCTGGGATCGAGCCCCGCATCGGGTTCTCTGCTCCAAAGGGAACCTGCTTCCCCCCTCCCCTGCCTGTCTCTCTGCCTACTTGTGATCTCTGTCTGTCTGTCAAATGAATAAATAAAATCCCTGATGAGCAGGGAGCCCAATGCAGGACTCCATTCTGGGACTCCAGGATCATGACCTGAACTGAAGCCAGACACTTAACCAACTAAGCCACCCAAGTGCCCTATATGTCATCTTTAAAAAAAAAAAAAGACTTTATTTATTTATTAGAGAGAGGGAAAGAGAAAGTACAAATGGGGGAAGGAGCAGAGGGAGAGAAAGAGAGAGAGGATCCTAAGCAGACTCCGCACTGAGTGCAGAACCCAGCAGTGGGCTCAACTTGGGGCGGGATCCAACAACTCTGAGATTAGGACCTGAGCCAAAATCAAGTCTACCACTTAACTGACTGAGCCAGCCATGTGCCCCTAAGGTGTACTCTTATAATAGTCGTCTTCTTCTTCTTCTTCTTCTTCTTCTTCTTCTTTTAAGATTTTATTTATTTGACACAGAGAGACAGTGAGAGAGGGAACACAGGCAGGGGGATGGGAGAGGGAGAAGCAGTTTTCCTGTGGAGAAGGGAGCCTGACACAAGGCTCGATCCCAGAACCCTGGGATCATGACATGAGTGGAAGGCAGAAGCTTAACAACTGAGTCACCCAAGCGCCCCTCTTATTATAGTCTTCTGATTGGTGTCCTAAACCCTCAACTTTCTGTCCTTTTACTTACTGAAGGAGTCTTTATTGAACTTCTGCTTTGTACCAGGTATTGGTTTAGACCTGGAAATACAGTGATGCCATGTGACAGAACTTTCACAGAAACATGCAAAGGAAAGAGGCCTTTGAAAAACAAAGAATACCTTGAACATAAGGTACATTGGGGAAGTATCAAAAAAGGACTGGGCAGATCAAGCAAGGATTTTGGATTTCACTCAAGAAAGGTTTAGAAAAAATGGAAAGATTTCAAGGAGGGACTGACGTAATGGGAGTTTGTGCTACGTCACTGTGACAACTGAGTGTGAGAAAGCTGACTGACAGCGAGACTCGAGGCAGAAAATGTAGTTAGAGTATCTCTGAGCTCTTCCCGGGACTTAGATGCACATATCCACATGCAATAGTCCAGATTGTGAGTGCCACGACAGTGGAGATGTGGGAACAAGGACAGATTCCAAAGATATTTAGCAGAGAGAATGAATTTTAGAGGTCCATTTAGATGTGGAGGGTGAGGAAGAGGGGTTTTTCTCAGGTTGTAGCTAGGGTCAACCAAGCAGATGCTGATGCCACCAGCTATGATAAGAACAACAACAGCAGGAGGAGGATATTGTTTGGCGATGATGAGTCTGGTTTCAGAGCAGTCAGCTCTGAGATGTCTATGAGATCTGCAGGTAGAGCTGTTTAATAGGCAGCTGGATATATGGACTGGAGTTCAAGGACAGGTTGGAAATCTAGAACGCGGACTCGGCAGCATAGAGAGGGTTTCTGAAAGTGCAAGCCTGAATGAGACCAACAAAAAGAGTGTAGGTAGTGCACAGAGGCAAATGGGTCAAGGATAGAACTAGAAGAAACCCAAGTCTGTTGGGTGGGCTGATAAAAAGTAGCCAGTGAAAGCGATCAGAGGAAGAAGTTTCCGTGAGGTCAAAGTGGACAAGTGGGGAGCCAAAAGGGAAAGCATTTCAAAGAGAAGAGCTGTAAGCAACGTCAAACGTAGCTGAGAGATGGATGGAGAAGCAAAAGGACGGCAGACGGTCCCTGGGAGTCCTGGGGAAGTCATGGGCGATGTCTGTGGGAGCAGTAGAACAAAGGTGAAGTCCGAGGTCAGATTGTATTTGGTTGAGGAGGAAATGGAAAGGACAAGGACACGCGAGTGGAGGCCACTTGTGGTTGTTTTTTAAGCTAATTTTTGATTATTATAAGAGTCATGTATGCGAGGTGAAATTTTTCAAGCAGTATGAAACATAAAGTTAAAAGTCTGAATGTCCCTTCCCTCTCTCAAAAAGTAATCACTGTTGAGTTTGTTGTCCAGTATTTCAGAATATCCACAAGCATATACGTATATAATGTATATATCTAAATATATATGGATACACACATTCCTTTATTCAGTGTGATTAGCTAATATGTCTGATCCCTTTACTTATTTCACTTCTATGTCCTGGAAACCTTCCTATATCTTTCTGACCTTGTCACCTACCTCTCTCTCTTTCGTTCATGGTGTTCCCCCTGCACTGACCTCCTTGCAGTTCCTGGAACACACCAGGCACACTCACACCTTAAGGCTTCTGCACTTGCCGTGCCCTCTGCCTGGAATGTTCTTCCCCCAGATATCCTCTTGGCTCCCTCTCTCACTTCCTTCAGATCTCTACTTCCATGTCTCCTCCTCCCAGAGGCAGCCACCTATCATTCACAAAACTTTACCCTCCTTCATTTGTCTTTGAGCCACTTATTATCTGTTTTTATTTTATTTTTTTTAAAGTACCCTCCACATCCAATGTGGGGCTTGAACTCATGACCCTGAGATCAAGAGTCACGTGTTCCACCGACAGAGCCAGCCAGACCCCCAAGCACTTACTGTCTGCCCTGTCTGTCGTGCAGCAGCTGACTTGTTCAGTGGCTAACTCCCCCGCAAGGATGTGAGCTCCATGAAGAGAGGGGCTGCCTTACAGCTCTACATCCAGAGCCTAGAATATCTGACCCTTAGTAGGTACTCAATAAAATAGGGGGAAAATAGAGAGAGCCAGCCTCATATAATACGGTGGATAACAACACAGGGTTGAAGACTGCTTGGATTCCGATCTTTATTTCTTCGTAGGTGGGTGCACTAGGATGGTGAACGTTTTCTCTGTAAGATAGGGTCATACCAGCACCTCACTCCTTGGGGTTTATGTGTGAACATATGAAACATACTTAGAGCAGTAGCTGACGTGTTGTGAGCGGTGAGGAATGATCCTTGCTTGATCATTAGCAGTATTCTGTAAAGGCTCTAGTGGCACTGACGTCAGTGGCTCATTCTTCCAGCTCTTCTTCATGTCTTTGATTATTATTATGCCTTCTTGACCTCCTTTTTCTGAACTTCACCCCTTAAACACTGGTGTCTCCTGAGTACTTTTCATTTCTTACATTCTCTTTGGGTGAACTCATGGTTTTAACTACTACCCAGCCTGAAGAATGCCCCAAACCGCACTGTTCCCCAGGACCTCAGACTCTCGCATCCAACTTTGAGCATTTCCATTCTAATTACTTGTTAGTTTGGATGACTCACTGAAGTGTGGGTTGCTCAAGGGCAGGGATGGCTTTCTTGGTTATCTTCTCCAGAGGAGGTGCTCTCGGAAGGCGTACTTTGTAGGTGTTTACAGTCTAGTGAAGGGAAACAGACAATAAATATATGACTATAATAGGTCAGATGGTGACAAGTGCTATTGAGCATGACAGAGAGAAGAGAGAGCTGGGAGAGGCCAAGGTGTGATGATCTATAAAGGACAGTCAGGGAAGACCTTTGGATATTTGAACAGAGTGCTGAAGGACTGATGATACCTGAGGGAAGAGTGTTCTGAGCACAAGCCGGCAAATGCAGAAGGCCGGTGATGGAGTGTGTTCAAGGCACAAGGGGGCCCATGTGTCTGGTGTAAAGGAGGCTGAAGGGAATAGTGGTTGGAAAGGGGGTGAGAAAAGTAATGGGGCAAGGGTGTCTCAGATCATACAGGGACTTGAAATGAGATGACAGATCACTGGAGGCTTTTAAAGAGAAGACTGACAAAATATGACTTAGTATTTGGAAGGGTGCCTCTAGAATAGACAAGAGAGAGGGGCACCTGGCTGGCTCAGTCAGTTGGGCATGCAACTCTTGTTGGGGTTGTGAGTTCAAACCCCATGTTGGATGTAGAGATTACTCAAAAATAAAATCTTAAAAAAAAAAAAGAATAGACAAGAAGGAGGCAAAGGGTAAAAGCAGGGAAATCTGTTGGAAGGTTATTGCACTGGTCCACGTGACAAGATGATGGGGCCTTGGCCTTGGTTGGTAGTGTGGAGGTGATGAGAAATAGATTCAGGATATATTATGAAAATTGAGTGAAAACGTGCTGATATATGAAGTGTAGGGCTTGAGAGAAGGAGAGATGAGGATGAATGGATAAGTAAATGAATAAGTGAATTGGACATACACATATATCCATTGTAGAGTGATGGCTTCCAAGGGCTGCCTAGGTCAGAAAATAAGTAAAGGGGAAATATTGCCTAATGATGATGCAGCCAAGATTCCGAGAAGAATATTTACATTCACAGCACCCCCCCCGCCCAAGTTCCTTACCATCTTCCCTGCATACTTCAAACCATAGTCATCTGCCTCCCACTCCCATTGATACTGATGACAGGAAAAACCCCAGTGACTTCCAGGTTGCTAAAACTAATGGTGACTTTTTCGTTCTGTTGTTCTTGGTATTTTGGTAGCATTGTTGAACTTCTGGAAGTTCTCCCGCCTTGGTGTCTGTGACCCCACTCTTTCCTTCCTGCTTTTCCTCTTACCTCTCTCAACTTTCTATCTCAAACCCCTGCACTGGCTTCTTGTCACATATCCATCCCTTAACGTTGGTGTTTCTTAGAGTTATGTTCTTAGCCCTCTTTTCTTTTTTTTTCTTTTTTTTTTTTAATATATTATTCATTTATTTGACAGAGAGATCACAAGTAGGCAGAGAGACAGGCAGAGAGAGAGGAGAAAGCAGGCGCTGAGCAGAGAGCCCGATGCGGGGCTCGATCCCAGAACCCTGAGATCATGACCTGAGCCGAAGGCAGAGGCTTTAACCCACTGAGCCACCCAGGCGCCCAGCCCTCTTTTCTTTTTAATATTTCATTCATTTATTTTTTTTAAAGATTTTATTTATTTATTTGACACAGAGAGCACAAGCAGGGGGAGCAGCAGGCAGAGGGAGAAGCAGACTCCCCACTGAGCGGAGAGCCCAATGTGGGGCTCGATCCCAGGACGCTGGGGATCATAACCCAAGCCTACAGCAGACATTCAACCGACTGAGCCACCCAGGTGACCCGCACTTGTATGTCCTTAAACTGAATTCCTCTTTACAGTGAAGTTTGCCTCTCTCTGTATCACTTCTCCTAATGGCACCACCATGCTCCTGCAGTTGCTCATTTTTCTTCAGGATTCCTGCAATGGTTCCCAGTCTAATCATCCTCTGCTACAAAGACTGACCATACTTTAATAAATACTTAAAATACTTTTAAAATTCCTTATCATCTTTTTTTTAAAAATATTTTATTTATTTGACAGAGAGAGACACAGCAAGAGAGGGAACACAAGCAAGGGGAGTGGGAGAGAGAGAAGCAGACTTTCTGTGGAGCAGGGAGCCGGATGCGAGGCTGATCCCAGGACTCTGGGATCATGACCTGAGCTGAAGGTAGGCGCTTAATGACTGAGCCACCCAGGCGCCCCTAAAAATTCCTTGTCATCTTAAGATCCTTTATTATCTGGTCCAACTTTTCCCTCGCCTCTTACCTCCAAACACACCTCTGATTCCTTATGTCCTTGCCTCACTGCATTTGAATTTTCTTGTATGGTTGTGCTTTGGTGCATGTCCCTCTGTTTAAAATGTCCTTCCTTGGGGTGCCTGGGTGGCTCAGTGGGTTAAAGCCTCTGCCTTCGGATCAGGTCATGATCCCAGGGTCCTGGGATCAAGCCCTGCGTGGGGCTCTCTGCTCAGTGGGGAGCCTGCTTCCTCCCCCCTCTCTCTGCCTGCCTCTCTGCCTACTTGTGATCTCTGTCAAATAAATAAATAAAATCTTAAAAAATAAAAAATAAAATAAAATAAAATGTCCTTCCTTCCCCACTTGTCCTGTTGGCTAACTCCTAGACCCATTTCATGTATTATGCCCTCCACCCCAACCTTCTTCCGCCTCTCCCTTGTATACCGCTATAGCATAATATGCAGACATCTGTCATGGGTATTTACATACTGTATGGTCATTGTGTGGTTTGTGATAATGTATTCTGCTACCTCTTCCACTAGACCATGAGTCCTGTGAAGGTAGGAAAGTTGTTTTTCACTTCAGTGTCCCAAAAACTTAGTATGTCATATAACAAGAGTATAAGAAATGTTCGTTGAGCCAGTAAATGAACACATAAAAAATGAGAATGGATAGGAAGAGATGACTGAAGAGTAGAAAGGAAGAGAATCAAGAGCAAATATAGACGGATAGTTTCGGAAAGAAAGTCCTAAATGTCTCCCTCTAGGACAAGAGAAAAGAAGGAAAGGGATAGTCAGAAGCAGATCAGTTTGAGGTGAAGGGTAAGAGATCGAAGGAGTCCGTCTTGGACAGTTTCTACTTTCTCCTTAACGTAGTAGGAAAGGCATAGCTCTTTTCTGGAAGTCTTGCGTGTGTGTGAAGCTTTGTAACAGCTTCTTTGAATCTCACCTTTCACACCTGCAAAACACTTGATTCTATTCCGTAAACCTCATCTCTTGCAAAGAGCTCTTTGGGTGTTGAGATTTTTAGATAAGTAGCAATGGACCAACTGATGATCATTACTTAAGTATGACTTTAAATCCATGCAGGTGAAACCTGCTCAATTCCAAAGCCCCTCCCATTTGATCACCCCTTTTCATTCTTTCTATGTATTGTCAATGCTGCAGTTCCTAGAACTGGAGACATTGCTTGCCTCCAAATTACTCTGAAAAAATTGACTAGACTTAACATTACCAAGTGATTTCTTTTTCTTCCTTTCCTTTCCTTCCTTTCTTCCTTCCTTCCTACCTTCCTTCCTTCCTTCCTTTCTCTTTTACAAAAGAGAGAAAAAGGATAATATTATCCTCTAACTGAGATGTCTAGCTTTTTTTGAGTCATGCTTAAAGTCTAACTAAATGGTCTAAAATTGGTTTAGGATTCCTTTCAGCCACCAATGCCAACTTAGGCTAACAGGACCAGAGTTCAGTTGATATAAATTAGAACAAAATTTTTTAAATTTATTTATTTTTAAAGATTTTATTTATTTATTTGACAGACAGAGATCACAAGTAGGCAGAGAGGCAGGCAGAGAGAGAGAAGGGGAAGCAGGCTCCCCGCTGAGCAGAGAGCCCGATGCGGGGCTCGATCCCAGGACCCTGAGATCATGACCTGAGCGGAAGGCAGAGGCTTAACCCACTGAGCCATCCAGGTGCCCCAGAACAAAATTTTATCCATAGTTGGGATGGAAAATCTAGGTGAGGATTAAGGTCATGGCCAAGGTACAAAAGGAGGAGGAAGTCCGAGTTAATTATAACCTAGGTTCTGCAGTCTTAATTCCAGGAAGCTGTCCCTTAGCTAGGTGGACAACTTGTTGATTGAAGAATATTCTCAGAGGAACTAGATGCTATAGCTCCTCATTCTAAGATGAATTTCCACAAGGGAAGGTGTTAGTATTGAAAGACTAGAACTTCTTGTCAGTTGAAGAAGCCCTTTGAGTAATGAACATTTGGTTATTTTCTCTCCAGCAATCATGACTAGCCTGGAAGATTTCCCAAAGGTTATCTTTCTCAGGGCCAGTTGGGTAAGGTTGCTTTGACATGTTCCTGAATCTACACTACAATGCATGCATTGTGTTTAGTTGTTTATTCCTAGACACTTTTGGTAGATAACTGAAGTAAAAAAACAAAACCCCCAAAACCCAGGAGAATACGACCATCATTGTACATAGCAAAGATCTTATGATCTCTGATGCAAAATTCAAGCCTGAATTAAAAGCTACATTAATTTTTTAAAAGATTTTATTTATGGGGTGCCTGGGTGGCTCTGCCTTCTACTGGGGTCATGATCTCATGGTCCTGGGATCCAGCCCGGTGTTGGGTTCCCTGCTCCCTGGCAAGTCTGCTTCTCCCTCTCCCTCTGCCCCTCCTCCCGTGGTTTGTACTCTCTCTCACTTGCTTTCTCTCAAATAAATAAATAAAATTTTAAAAGAGACAGAGAGAGACACTGCGCCTTGTTTGCACACCATGAGTGGAGGTGGGGGAGGGAGAGAGAGAGAGGGAGAGGGAATCTTAAGCCGACTCTTCACTCAGTGTGGGGCCCTACCTGCTTGATCCCATCACCCCAGCCGAAATCAAGGTTCAGATGCTCAACCGACTGAGCCATCCAGGTGCCCCTATAAACTACATTTATTAATGTCTCTCATATGTGAACTCATCTGAGCTGATACCAAGTTCAAAAACTGAGAACTTATTTTGAAACATTATGGGTAGGGGCGCCTGGGTGGCTCAGTGGGTTAAAGCCTCTGCCTTTGGCTCAGGTCATGATCCCAGGGTTCTGGGATCGAGCCCCACATGGGACTCTGCTCAGCAGGGAGCCTGCTTCCTCCTCTCTCTCCCTGCCTGCCTCTCTTGCCTACTTGTAATCTCTGTCTGTCAAATAAATAAATAAAATCTTAAAAAAAAAAATCTTAAAAAAAGAAAAGAAACATTATGGGTAGAGAATGGGTGATTAATTATGATCACTGGCTAATTTAACTTTTAAGATGTTTAGGATTAGGTTTTAGCCTCTCCTCTTTCACCTTATTCTCATCTCTATTTTTTTAAAGATTTTATTTTATTTTTTTAAAAGATTTTATTTATTTATTTGACAGACAGAGACTACAGGTAGGTGGAGAAGCAGGCAGAGAGAGAGAGAGAGAGAAAGAGAGAGGAGGAAGCAGGCTCCCCGCCAAGCAGAGAGCCGGACGTGGGGCTCGATCCCAGAACCCTGAGATCATGACCTGAGCCTAAGGCAGAGGCCCCAACCCACTGAGCCACCCAGGCGCCCTAAGATTTTATTTATTTGACAGAGAGAGAGAGAGAGAGAGAGAGAGAGTGAGAACACAAGCAAGGGGAGTTAGGGAGGGAGAAGCAGGATTCCTGCTGAGCAGGGAGCCCGATGTGATGCGGGGCTCAGGGCTCCATCCCAGGACCCCGGAATCAGGACATGAGCTGAAGACAGAAGCTTAATGACTGAACCACTCAGGTGCCCCACCCTTCTCTATTTTGAGCCTTATTCACGCCTAGCCAATCCTATTTCTTAAGACCCAGGAAAAATCGTGTCTGAGGCTCTGATGCAAATTATATGTTTGGAATCATCATAGATTCCTGCTAGAGTTTAACTGGCATGTCTTACACATGGTCAGATTTCAGTAATTTTCTAAATAAAAGCATAAAATCAAACCATCCCCTTCCCCACCCCTGCACCTCACAGCACAAAAAAGCAACCCCAGCATCGGGAGGATGTGGTTAGGGTTAGGAAACCAGGAATCAAGTCCTACATTCCAATCCTCTGCCCCTGACTCACTCACCTCTGGCAAAGGCTTCTATTTCATCTCATTTTTGCAGATGGAAAGTGAGAAGAATAATATTTCATTTCAAATCTTCTAGACCGGGTGACTTCTGTTAACCTGCAAGAGGTCTTTGCTGTCGCAGAGAGGGACAAATAAGGAAAACGTGTAGTGACAGATACCGTCTTAAGAGAGATGAGAGATGGGTTTTGTCTCCCATTTGTGTTCTTTGCACTGATAACTGTGCGAGGGTTTTACTGAGTCTTCATCGGCGGATTTCTTCTGGGATGGAGAGTCAGATGGAGATGGTAGAGCAAAGTCAAGGGTCCCAGATCAAGGGCCATTTGGCCGCGATATATAGTCCCAGTGCTGTGAGGGTGAGACCTGGAGCCTTGGGTGAAGTGGGTAATAGTTTCCCCCATGTCGTAGTAACACGCTCATCACGTGTAATAAAGTCTTTCTACTAGCCTAGTCAAGGCAGACAAAAACCTCACAGGGTCCAAGTTCAAGCAGGGATGATCAAAACACCACTTCTGACTTAACAAGTATTTGGCTGATATCACTTGTTTGTTTAACCAATCCTGGGCTTACGTGGCTTTCATTCCTTTCCTCCACCTGAAGGTCACTAAAATTGGGAACTGATTTCCTATCATCATCTTAGAACTCACTGTTATCTCAGAACTATATTTATTCACTTGTTCTATTAAGTTCCCTACCCCCCTGAGACCCGGAGTGTGATGACATCAAGGTAAAAATGCAGGCTGTCCTTAGGGAAAACAATAGGTATTTTAACAAGCAGGCTATAATTCAAAACCGCACAACAGTGTTTTAATTGCTTTTGGGTCTGACAATACTGGAATGCATTAAAACTCAGAGCTTCTAAAGATCACCTTTCCTACTTTGTGCAAGGATCCAACATGTAATTCTTATAAAAACCCAACCATAGTTTGCATGTGTAAATCCATGGAGTAAAAATGTGGGGTTATAAGCCTGCATATGCTGTGCTTCCTTCAGTTCTGCTAAGGATATAAATCCTGAAATGCAGGCTTGGCAAAGACAGGAGTTAAGATGGTCAGTTACTTAGGAATTTCTGGGATTTTCAGATTTCAAGTGAGGTCTTCTATAAAAGATCTGCTGCCCAAGGGCTCATTCTTCTCTCCCAGGCCTTATGCGAAGGCAGCTCTGCACTCTCACCTTGTATAGGAAAGGGCTGTTAATCAGCGATCCCCATCTCTGAGCTGCGGGAGTGACTCAGCGGGCATCAGCTCTCCCTCTCCGGCAGCCCAGCCTGCAAGCCTCCAGGAAATGAGTCCCCCAGGCCTGCATCTCCCTTTGTGGCAAACTGCCACCAAACTCTGCTGCGTGTCAACACTGTGCCAAACACCACAGTAAGGACAGTTTGCTGTTTCATTGTTTGAAAACCTACTCTATACAAGCCAGAGAGATGATGTGATAGGCTAGGGTTACCAAGGTGAGGTAGATCTTGTACCTTCCTTAAAAAGCTTACAGTTTAGTAAGGGAAAGAAACAAATGTAAATGTATCATTAGAGTACAATGAGAGGTGTTAGAAGCGGCCCAACAGGAGGGCAAAAGGAAGCAGCTTGGGAAAATCCGAAGAGACTTCTTCAGGTGGAACAGGGATGTGCTGGGTCCATAGAGCCAGGGTAAAGGCGGAAGGAAGAGCAGTTTGGAAAGGCATGGAATCACTAATGGGCGGTTTATTCATCACATCTGTACTGAGTGGCTTCTATGTTGCTTGGAGCTTGGAATCTATCAGTGAACAAAACATCTATTTTTTAAAAAGATTTTATTCATTTATTTGTCAGAGAGAGAGAGAGAGAGAGCGAGCGCGTGTGCACATGCCCATGGCCATGCCCATGCCCCGGGAGCCAGAGCAGGAGCGGCAGGCAGGGGGAGAAGCAGGCTTCTCGCTGAGCAAGGAGACCTAGGCAGGGCTGGATCTAGCAGGGCTCGATCCAAAGACCCTGGGATTATGACCTGAGCTGAAGGCAGATGCTTAACTGACGGAGCCACCCAGTCATCCCAAAAAACAGATTTAAAAAATTTCTGCCTTTGGGGGTCTTGCATTTATTTTAGTAAGGTAAAACAATTAAACAAGAAACATAATAAATCAGTAAATCACACAAAATGTTAGAAGTTGATTTTGGGAAATTGGGGTGGGCGGGTGTGTGTGTGGAAAAAATAGGTATTTGGAGAGAGGTTTTTTGGAATGATAATTAGGGTGGTTGGGGAAACCCAAGTGAAAACCCTGAATGAAGGGAGGGACCAGCCCTGGGGATGGGGAGGAGCAGTTCAAGCCTAGGGGCCCAGCTAGGGCTGAGGTGGGTGGGGTTGAAGGAGAGGAAGGAAACCCAGGAAGCAGGAGGAGAAAGGGAGGGCAAGAGTGCGGGAAGGTGAGGAGGTTGGATACCAAATAGAAAGTCAGATCTTGTTGGGCCTTGTAGTCTACTGTAAAGATTCTAGCTTTGAATTTGAGTGAAGTCAGAGCCACTGAAGGCTTCTGAGCAGAGGACTGACATGGTCTGACTTACATTTTGATGGGATCGCTCTGAACGGCATGAAGAGTAGACTATAGACAGGCAAGCTTGGAAGCAGGAGGCCAGTCAAGAGATCATTCCAGCAATCCCGGTGAGAGATAGTAGTGCCTTGGTGTTAGCAAGGGAGTTGGTTAAAAAAAAGGTTCAGATTCCGGATATATTTTGAAGGTAGAACCAGCAGGACTTCTTGATGGATTGATTTAGATATGAGACTAGTAGTTGAGGATGACTCCAAAGGTTTTTATCTTGGGCAACTGGAAGGATGGAGTTGCCAACAGCTGAGAGGGAGAAAACTGTGGAATGGGTTTCTGGTGGGGAAGAAAATCAAGAGTTGGATTTTGGACAGGTTAAGTCTGAGATGTCGATTAAAGGAGTGCAGGAGGGGTGCCCGGGTGGTTCAGTCTGTGAAGCCTCTGCCTTTGGCTCAGGTCGAGCCCCTCATCCGGCTCCCTGCTCACCCGGGAGTCTGCTTCTCCCTCTACCCTTCCCCCGGCTCATGATCTCTTAACTCTCTCTCAAATAAAAAAATAAAATATTAAGGAAAAAAAAAGAAGTGAAGGTTGTGGAGATATCAAAGGGGCAGTTGCATCTGTGTTTAGAGTTCCAGGGAGAGGTAGGACCTAGAGATAAATTTGAGAGTCATCGGTGCGTAGATGTTATTTAAAACCACGTGGAATGAGATCATCCACGGAATGAATACAGAGAGAGAGGAAGGACTGAACCTTATCTCTGATATTCCAGAGATACCGAAGCTGAGGAAGGAGGAACTGGAAGAAGAATCTGAGAAGTCAAGAAAAGGAAGGCAGAAGGAAGGCCCCAGGAAAGCTGGGGAAGTCAAGTGTGTCGTAAGGTGCGGCAAACGGGAAGAGATGTTCAGAGGAGTCAAACGCTGCGGAAAAGTTCCCTTAAAATGAGGATTGAGAATGGACTCTTGCATTTCTTGTGTAAGGAGAGTGGTTCCAGTGAAGTGGTAGGAATGAGCACCTGACTGGAGTTTGTTCAAGAGAGAACGGGAGTTGGAGACAGTAAGTGAATATTCGTAACTTTTAATCTTTTTAAAAAAATTTTATTTATTTATTTGACAGAGACAGAGACAGGGAGAGAAGGAATACAAGCAGGGGGAGTGGGAGAGGGAGAGGGAGAAGCAGGCTTCCTGCTGAGCAGGGAGCCCGATGCGGGGCTCGATCCCAGGATCCCCGGATCACGACCTAAGCTGAAGGCAGATGCTTAACGACTGAGCCCCCCAGGCTCATATTGGTAACTTTAAAAAAAAATTTTATTTTATTTCTATTAAAAAAAAAAGGATTTAATTAATTAATTAATTTGACAGTGATCACAAGTTGGCAGAGAGAGAGAGGGAGAAGCAGGCTCCCTGTCGAGCAGAGGGCCCTATGTGGGGCTAGATCCCAGGACCCCAGATCATGACCTGAGCCGAAGGCAGAGGCCAAACCCACTGAGCCACCCAGGTGCCTCTATTATTATTATTTTTTAAGATTTTATTTACTTATTTGAGAGAGAGGAGAGGAGAGGGCCAGAGGGGGAGGGAGAGAATCCTAAGCAGACTCTGCCATTGAGTCTGATGTGGGGTCCGACTTGGGGCTTGATCTCACAATCCTGAGATCGTAACCTGAGCCAAAACCAAGAGTTAGATGCCTAACTGATCACCACCCTGGTGCCCCGAGTACTGGTAACTTTTGACGTGTTTTACTGCAAAAGGGAGCTGGTTTAGTAAAAGATGGGCTAGGTAATAGCATGTGTACACACTCACAGGAACAACAGAGTACGGAAGAAAATTAATGATGTAGGAAAAGGGAGAAATTACAAAGACATAAAGTGGAGGGAATGGCTTTAAGAAGGAGAATGAAGGGGTGACTGGTTGGCTCAGTCCATGGAACGTGTGAGTTGTGATCTTGGAGTTGTGAGTTCGAGCCTCATGTGGGGTATACAGATGATTTGAAAACAAAATCTTAAAATAATAAGGAGCATGAGCAACGCAGTATAGGCAAGAGGGAGCATACACATGAGTGCAGATAGTAGTGAGCAGATGATATTGTGGGAGTCAATGGAAGTTCTCCAATTGCTTCAATTTTCTTAGGAAAATAGGAGGAAAAGTCATCTGTGGACAGAAATAATCATGGGTCGAAGAAATAAAGTATGCTTGTCAGGTAGTATTAAATGCTCCCTTAAAGTTCTGTAGAGGAATTTCTATTCTTACAGTGAGACTAGCCAAACTTCGTTGTTTTCTCCAGCTACACCAGTGCAAGTGCAGAGCACGTAGACTTAGCGAAGGATGTGGTTTGGCAAATGAGCACAACAAAGGGAGGGAGAGGCAAGGATGTTGGGGGTATATTCACGGGAGTGATTGTGACTGACCATGGAATATATGTAAGGTGGGTGAGGAAGGAAAGAAGGACATCAGGATGGTGAGGGAGATGGTTTATCCATTTATCGGTGGTCA
Organism: Mellivora capensis; assembly: GCA_004024625.1. Lineage (NCBI taxonomy): Eukaryota > Metazoa > Chordata > Mammalia > Carnivora > Mustelidae > Mellivora > Mellivora capensis. The sequence continues at coordinate 23,762 of PISX010003611.1, read as the reverse complement.
CAGTGATTCCAAATTAATGTATGAGGGGAAATGGGCTGGCAGGACATAGGCAGTCAGAGAGAGGGATGCAGAAAATTCAAACTATGGAGTGGTTGAAAAGACTGGTAATGGCTTGGGAATGAGTGCCCAAGGAAGGCGAAAGATCTTATCAATGGACTTTAACAGGAACCAAGAGGCTAGTTTGTTGGATCATTTGTGTCAGTTTTTCAAACCTTGGCCTGTGTCAGAATTACACGAAGAGCCATTTAAAACATAGATATCCTACCCCCACAGCTTCTAGGTCTGAGTCTGAGAATTTTTTTTTTTTTAAGATTTTATTTATTTGACAGAGATACTCTGAGCGATGGAGAGCAGGAACACAAGCAGGGGGAGTGGGAGAGGGAAAGCAGGCTTCCTGTCGAGCCGGGAGCCCAGTGTGGAGCTCAGTTCCAGGACCCTGGGATCATGACCTGAGCCGAAGGCAGATGCTTAACGACTGAGCCACCCAGGTGCCCCTGAGCCTGAGAATTTTCATTTCTAAGTTTCCTAGTGATGTTGCTGCTGCTGTGGTCCAGGGACCACACTTCGAAAGCTACTGATCCTTGTGAATGTTGAAACTGCCAATTATTAAGATGTAAGTAATTCTGTAGAATGACAGTGAGCAGGGAGAAAAAAAACTTCCAAGAAATAAAGAATGGGGTTCCTGGGTGGCTCAGTCAGTTAAGCGTCTGCCTTCAGCTCAGGTCATGATCCCAGAGTCCTGGGATCAAGTCCTACATCGGGTTCCCTGCTCAATGAGGAGCCTGCTTCTCCCTCTGCCTCTGCCTGCTGCTCCCCCTGCTTGTGTGCATGCTCTATCAAATGAATGAATAAAATCTTAAAGAAAGCAAGAATAGTTGGGGCGCCTGGGTGGCTCAGTTGGTAAAGTGTCCAACTCTTGGTTTTGGCTCAGGTCATGGTTTGGGGGGTCGTGAGATAGAGCCCTGACAGGAAGCGGGGCTCTGCTTTCAGTGGGGAGTCTGCTTGAAGATTTTCTCCCTCTGCCGTACCCCGCCCCCCGCTAATGTGCGTGCTCTCTCTCAAATAAATAAAATCTTAAAAAAATAAACCTTAGGGGCGCCTGGGTGGCTCAGTGGGTTAAAACCTCTGCTTTCGGCTCGGGTCATGATCCCAGGGTCCTGGGATGGAGCCCCACGTCAGGCTCTCTGCTCCATGGAAAGCCTGCTTCCTCCTCTCTCTCCCTGCCTGCCTCTCTTGCCTACTTTTGATCTCTGTCAAATAAATAAATAAAATCTTAAAAAAAATAAACCTTAAAAAAGTGAAATAATGATTTGATAACTGATGAGCTACAACCATTAGGGATAGTTGATCAATCAAGTGATTAAAAGCTGGCTTTTATGGGGACTGGTTAGAAATTGCGTGGCTGAAGCTGAAGCTGGTAGCAGCATGAGATTAAAGCAAAGCTCCAGGCAGATCGTCAAGGGCCTTTATGGCAATGTTTTGTCGTGGTAGGCTCACAGGTCCGTGTGAGTTCCTGCTAAGGGACTCTATGGTGGAACTGCTGCTGTAGTTACCTTGAGTGATCACAACTGGAACGGTTCATTTCTGGTAGAAGTAAAAACTATACTACTTAGGAAATACTAAGTCTCACAAAGCTGGATATCACTTTACGTAAGATTAGGTGGGATGACATCTGATGGGCCAATAAAGCCTTAAGTAGCTTGGTAGTAGGGCAGATACGCCTGAGAACAGACAGAACAGTAATACAGAATAGAACTGTGGAAATGCCACACAGGGAGGTCTCCAAGGTGGTCAGGCATGAAGTCAGGGCATAGACAACATGGGGTAATTACCTGGGCCCAGTTTGGTGTGCCACTTACTACTCATGGGGTCCTAGCCAAGTCATTTAATGTTTCTGTTGAATTTCTGTCAAATGGGTGTGTCATTGATGCCACATAACTCAGGGGAAAGTCAAGGACGAAATAAGTTCAGTGCACATGGTTTGAAGATGTGAAATGCTGTACGAATATGATGGAAGTAAATTGCATTGAGCTGTCCTTAGAAATCAGAGCAGAAGAAACTTAGGAATGTAAGAATGGAGTGGGAAAGAGGGACGCCTGGGTGGCTCAGTTGGTTGAGCAGCTGCCTTCGGCTCAGGTCATGATCCCAGCGTCCTGGGATCGAGTCCCACATCGGGCTCCTTGCTTGGCAGGGAGCCTGTTTCTCCCTCTGCCTCTGCCTGCCACTCTGTCTGCCTGTGCTTGCTTGCTCTCTTTCCCTCTCTGACAAATAAATAAATTAAAAAAATATTAAAAAAAAAAAGATTAAAGAATGGAGTGGAAAAGAAAGGAGAAACTTATCCAAGGAGAGGGTGAGGTGCATAGAACAAAGAATTAAGTGTGCATTGTGGACAGTTTCACATTCAATGTGATCCCTCATAAAAAGGGTCTAATATTTATTTTTAGAAGAGTTTATTTGAGAGAGAAAGCAAGCTCAAGCAGGGGGATGGGCAAAGGAAGAGGGAGAAGCAGGTTCCCCACTGAGCAGGGAGCCCTGTGACAGGCTCAATCCCAGAACCCTGGGATCATGACCTGAAGGCTCTGGTATTTATTGACATTCATGTGGAGAAACTTTTTTACATAGTTGTTTCCTCAGAAATCCTACCTTTAGACCATAGTTGCTGAAATACATGAGTTAATAGGCTTGAACTTGAGCAGCTATCCTCTCCCCTCTTTTTTGTCACCTTGTGCTAAGAATGTCTGGGCTTCTACATAGTGAGCAAAGGGCGGGGGGGCACCTGTGCTCTCAGATGCACCCCATGCAGGTTTCTGTCCTGGCTTCTGTTACCTGGAATTGAAACTGCCTGCTGCTGTTAGACCAGGCAAACGGAGGGCAGAAATTGTGCCTTGTCAAAATCTTTCTGTGGTTTTCCATGCAGTGGCCTTAAGATAGCCCAATCCCTGGTATGGCATAAAAGGCACTTCATGATCTGGTCCCCATTCTCCGATCTTACATCACTACTTTTACCTGGAGATTCAGCCAGATCTATGTTCTTTCACAACCTCCAATGTGTCTGATTTCTTCTGACTTGATAGCTTTTTAAAAAAGATTTTATTTGATAGAGAGCAAAAGAGCACAAGCAGGGGAAGCTGTAGAGGCAGAGAGAGAAGCAGGCTCCCTTCTGAGCAGGGAGACCCATGCAGGACTCAAACGCAGGACCCTGGGATCACGACCTGAGCCGTAAGGCAGAGGGGTAACGACCAAGCAAACGAGGCACCCCTGACTTAATAGCCTTTACACAGGCTGTTCTACCTGCCCAGTGTACCAGGGTCCATTCTTGGCTCTTACTCTTCTGATTCACTTTTGATATTGGTTCCTCGGACAGCCTCCTTTGAACCCCCTTCACAAGTCTGGGTCAGACTCTTTTGAGAGCATGCCTTCCACTTCCCTCATTATAGCACTTTTCATATTGTAACTGCATGCTTAATCACCTGTCTTACCAAACACTGTGGAACAGGTAACATTCAGTCTTGTCCACGAACGTCTATCTCTACTCTCTAGCATAGTGCCTGGATTTAGGAGTTATGCAACGAGTATCTGAGGGATGAAGTTGTCTGCCGATGACTCAGCACCCACAAATTCAGTGAAAGCCAGCCTCAACGGCTCTTCACTAGGAGAGAAGACTTTTGGGGTTCAGGAGGGCAAAAGGTAACTGGATAGTGAGGTGAGGTTGCCACTTTAAAGAGCCGGCTATTTTAACTTAAGAAAATACTGTACATGCACTGTTAACCACCACACACTGGAGATGTGCTGGATGGCAGAGGAGGAAGTTGCAGTGGAGTGAATAGTAAATGTTTATTTTGAGGACTTTCTGGGGGTGACCAGATGGTTACCAAAAAAATTACATGCCATGAATCAACTAGGCCTTGTAGGTTATTAGGGCTAGCTGATCTTATACCTTTTTTTTTTAAAAAGATTTTATTTATTTGTCAGAGAGAGAGCGAGCGAGCAAGCACAGGCAGAGTGGCAGGCAGAGGGAGAAGCAGGCTCCCTGCCCAGCGAGGATTCCGATGTGGGACTCAATCCCAGAATGCTGGGATCATGACCCTAGCCGAAGGCAGCCACTCAACCAACTGAGCCACCCAGGCGTCCCTGATCTTATACCTTTAAATTTAATTCTCACTGTATGAAATAGAAAAACTCCTGAAGATTACTAGGACTGTAGTAGTAATTTTTAGTCTTTTGCTATGCATATTTTAAGTTACCGAATGTCTTTTGAAGAAGTAGTTTCAGTTTTGACCACCTGTGATTACTGCAAGAAGCAGTAAGTTAGGCGTGACTTCATTTCAGAAAAGCAGCAGCTGCTGTGGAGACTTTCCTGCTGATCACTTAGGAAAACTTCCCTTGATTAAGCTAAAGCAGTGGTTTTCTAAGTGGATAAATTTGGGACTGACTCCCACATCGGGCTCCTTGCTCTGCAGGGAGCCTGCTTCTCCCTCTGCCTCTGCCTGCCACTCTGTGCTCACTCGCTCTCTCTCCATCTCTGACAACTAAAACAAACAAACAAAAAATTTGGGACTGACTGGATGAATGTTCAATACTGCTAAAGGATTAATACTGTCCTGTGAGCCATAATGCTTTTCCAGTATGTAGTTAGCTTTTGGTCGTCAGCTGGTAATGCATGTCTTACCCTGGCTGCATGGATTTAGAAATGTACCAATAAACCATTCAAAGATGGTAAAATCCCCAGAAAAGCCAAAGAATGATTAAATCTCTCCTACATCCTCAATAATAACAGCTCAAGAAGACAGATAGCAAGCATTTGTATTTATTTCAGGACATAATGTATTATTTAGAACAATGGAGAATACTAAATTTTTAACTATTTAAATATCCACAAGGTATTTTATTTTTGTTAAGATGGGTTCTAAAAATCATGAACTGAACAGATTAATAATTTAACACACATCAAAATTAGATTTAAAAAGGAGGTGGTGGCTCTTAGTAGCTCTGTCCTGGTGTTAAAGATGGTATAAAGATGATATTACTTAGAATACCACAAAGTACTCTAACATTTATAAATGCAGGTGTTATGAAAAGGTCTATCTCTGGGGCGCCTGGGTGGGTCAGTCGTTAAGCGTCTGCCTTCAGCTCAGGTCATAATCCCAGGGTCCTGGGATGGAGCCCTGCATTGGGGTCCCTGCTCTGCAGGAAGCCCATTTCTCCCTCTCCCACTCCCCCTGCTTGTGTTCCCTTTCTTGCTGTGTGTGTCTCTGTCAAATAAATAAATAAAATCTTAAAAAAAAAAAAATCTCTGTAGTAAAGAGAAACCATCCAAATTTTATTCTTTATATTATGGACATGATTTAACTATATCACTATGGCACGAGGTATTACTATTTCTCTTACTGTAGCAAGTCCTAGTTTTCCCAAGACCTTTTCCCTGACTATTCTGGAAATAAAATAAATTTATCATGTATTTCAAACCTTCAAGTTAGAATGTTATCCTCATAAATGTATTTGCCAGGTTGGTATATTCACATATATCCTTTCTGATTTTAGGCTAAGCAAAAGACATGCCCTTAGAGCTATATTAATGTATTAAAGCAAGACAATCCATCTTATTATCAAGAGAAACTGTAATCCTTCCATGTAGTGTCTGACAGAGAAAACACTGATTTTGACACATTATCTTCCTTTATTCAAGTACCAGTCTGATCACACATGGTCCAAGAACCCTCAAAAAATAAGCCACATATAAAGAGATGTTAAAGATTGGTCTTCAAACATTATAGCCAATGATGCCGCGCTTGCCTATGATCTCGCCGACATAAAACCACATCCACACCTCGGTGGCCACCAAACCATTCAGCAGAGCTTCCTGAAAAAAGCAGCACAAATTTTAATGTACATTCTTTTCCTTACGTATTTAAAAGTACTCTTCTCCAGGATCAAGTAACAGAGAATATAAGGATGCTATTCATTTAGAGAGCAGTTTTAGCCAAAGTCAAGGTTTACTGATGTTAACTTTGTTCAACTGCTGAGATGCTTGAACTTTCAATTATGTAAGGTAAGTGGTCCAGAGCTTATAAATTCTTTCAAATCATTCTTTAAAGACCTGAACTGACTTAACCCTTTCATTATTAGTTTATGAGACACTTTATGAGCCCTAGAACAACCCATATCCTGGTAATAGGTGACATATTTAGACAGGGCATTCATATGAAAGGATGGCCATAGGAAGGTAAGTCTCTGAACAGACATTTCTGTCTGGCCAAAGAGAATTCGTTGACAGATGAAGAGCTCTGTCTTCCCCTTTCTTCATTTATTATTTGGCTTAACTCTTTCCAAGTATTCAGTAATGACTCAGTTTCACAGATCAATGTTTTACTGCCCTGAAAAAGCACGCTGCGTGCAAGTGCCAACTAAGGATCTTGAAACTCCAGTTGAAGAAAGTACTCCTCTACAACAAAACTGGGCCTTTCCTTTTAGCACCTGGATGTGAATTTTAATTTTCCCCTTCAAACTAGACCAGAAATACTGGAGGTCTGAAAAACAACTGTATTTCCAGGATGTAGATTCTAAAGCCAGAAATAATTTAGTTGTTTGGCTCAAGCAAGCAAACATAAAATCCAAGTTCCAGTTCTTAACAGTCTCTAGATTTTATCTTAATGCAATTAAGTAACCCTTCATATTACACGATATGCTTGCTAGGTTTTGATATTTTTATCTTCATGTAAGTATTAGCTGCCTGATAGTCCAAGAGATCTTTTGGCTAAACCAGGAGTATTTCCAGGCCTACAGATGAAAAAAAGTACAAAATCAGCAAAGTAAGCCATCCTATTTTAGTATACTAACCAAAATAGGAGAGGGGAAAAAAAAGTTGCCCAGAAAAAATGCTCTTTCTTTGTTTTAAGACTAACATGAAACAAAGACATATAATAGCTGAATTATTTCAACCCAGATGACAACATTAGAAAGGTAAGTATCTTTCTCAGCAGTCAAGAAAGAGATTATCTTTCATTATGTAGGTTTTAGTCTCACTGGAAAATACATATATTAATCAAAACAATCAGAAAAATCCCAAGGGAAGACATTTTCAGTTACGCACATACATTTTCATTTAGCCCATAGTTACCTTAACTGTGAGCTGTTTGAAGCTACCAGTTTGAGCACTCTTGACTATTTTTTTCAAGCTCTGAATAGCTGTAGGGATCTCAGCAGGGGTTGGAGGAACCAGCTCAACTTTGGCATAGTGCCAAAATGTGGCCAATCGAGGCTTCGAGTAAGTCACAGCAGCTGGAAAACAAAACAACACAAAACAAAAAACCAGGATGAACTCACAAGAGACCGAAAGAAGCAGATGTGTGGGCTGGACACAAATATTTATTCATGCATCACATTCATTCACTGCTTGTACCAAATGTGCACCCGGTGTGAAAAAGTCAAAGCTGCTCCCTGGTAACAAGAGGCTTTTAAAGATGCAGAACACCTGTGTCACAGGGAAGTTCAATCAGGCAGGAAGCTGTAAGCACATTCAATTATGTCAGGACTTCACTAGTGGCCAGCCAGTATGGTTACTTCATTTACGAATGGCAAATCTGGTTAACTGTAAAGTCATGAGAAGTTGGATTCAGAAGCAAGAAAACAGCAGCAACGTAGCCGTATTTTCTTGGTAGAGAGAGCAGAAAATTTGGAGGGAAAAAGTGTGGAAGGGGAGGGAAGGAGCTACACAGAATAGCATCCTTAAGAATAAAACTTGTCAAAATGGGGACGCCTGGGTGGCTCAGTTGGTTAAGCAGCTGCCTTCGGCTCAGGTCATGATCCCAGTGTCCTGGGATCGAGTCCCACATCGGGCTCCTTGCTAGGCAGGAAGCCTGCTTCTCCCTCTGCCTCTGCCTGCCACTCTGTCTGCCTGTGCTTGAGCTCGCTCTCTCTCTCTCTCCCTCTCTCACAAATAAATAAATAAAATCTTAAAAAAAACAAAAAAACAAAAAAAACTTGTCAAAATGTTGGCTACAAATCCAGATGGAATTATACCAATTAGTGCCCATTTTTGGTATCCTCATCAATATTTGAATTAATTCTTTCCTTAACAAAAGCCTAGCTGCTCCTCCTTCAAAACAATAAAAATAATAAAAATAAAACCTACATGTATTGTTCAGAGCAGCCAAACTCGAATCTATTACTCTGGTGAAATTCCTCAAGGTAGTTACTATTTCAGAGAAAAAAAATTCTTAATAACCCAAGTAGATGTAAGATTATGGTAGTGATTTCAGCAAGAGAAAGGCATTAAAAAAAAAAGAGATCTTATTTGACAGTAAGAGAGCACAAGCAGGGAGAGCAGCAGAGGGAGACGGAGAAGCAGGTTCCCTGATGAGCAAGGAGCCTAATGCGGGACTTGACCCCAGGAATCTGGGATCCTGACCTAAGCTGAAGGCAGATGCTTAACAGACTGAGTCACCCAGGCATCCCGAGAAAGTAATTTTATAAAAAAAAAGTTACAACAAGACAAATGTGATAGAAACAGCACACTTGCATGAACATCCATAAACTGTCTACTATTCAAAGATGGGGGGGTGCCTGGGTAGCTCCTTCAGTGAAGTGTCTTTCTTCAGGTTATGATTCTAGGGTTCTGGAATTCCGCACTGGGCTCCCTACTCAGCGGGGAGTCTGCTTCTCCCTCTACCCCGCCCTCATGCTTGTGCATGTACTCTCTCTCTAAAATAAATCTTAAAAAAACAAAAACAAAAAACTAAAACAAACCCCCAAACACGACAAAGATGGATTATCCAAGGTTCTTGGTACTTCTATTATCAGCTTCCTGGATTTGGGCATTCACTACTCTTAGAATCACTATCCGCATCATCCTCTGTGCTCAGCGCCATGGGTAAATTTTTAAGGAGACACAAGTTCTACGTAGAACTGACAGTGCCTGGAAGATGGGGCTATCACACACAAAAAAGGGGGGGGTCTGTCACAGAGTACAAAATCTTGTGTAATTGTCTTTACAGTTATCTTCAACACAGATATTTCATCCTTTAAAAAAAAACAGTACTCTGTACACAAGCACTGTACTTTAGTTGGCAAATTTGTTTTTCAGGGAGTACAGGTTAAAAAAAGTTTCAAACTGCTTTATATATGTACAAGGGATGAATAAAACATAAGTAAATGAATGGTGGATGATGGGAGCCAGGTTTCTCACTGTAGGAAAGTTACAAATAGGCAAGAAAAGAAGAATAAATCCCATAGTACTGGATTAGAGTTGGAGACATTCATATGAACTCATGTGTAGTTCAATATATATACAGATGAATAGATACAGAAACCACCATGTATATGCATATATACACATGGGTTACCATACACACACACCTTTAAGAGGCCCTAGAAGCGATGACATTCTAGCAGTCTAGTAGCAAGAAAGATATTCATTGCCTAGATCTTAGTTTCAAAGTACGCTGTCCAACAAAAGAAACTAGGACTCCTTGGAGAAATGGATGATTCTAAGGCTGGGCAGGGAAAATGTAACATGACTTAGAAGGATTCTGTAGTACAAGAGGGTACTTAATGGGACAGAGGTGCCAACCTGAAAGGGTTCTCAATGGCCAAAGCTGCAACAATTTGAACAAAATAAGTAACATACTATTGGAGGTAAAAGGAGGAAATAAATGTACATGAGTCCATACAATATATGACTGAATAAACACACGGAAGAACACATCTTATAGAATTCCATTTAATTATATGTAAATACTCCTTCCTACAGGAGATGGGATCCCTGCTGTTGGCAGCTGCTCCCCGCCCCCTCAGCACACACCACTGAGAAGACTTAGTTACTTGCTTCTAGGGAACAGATTATGGGAAGGGAAAAAACAGTAACTTTACAGTGAGAAACCTAGCAACACCACCATAACCAAATGATGAAAACTATTTCACCAGTGATGTTACATAGGTGTAACGTACATCCTGATATGTGATTATAGCACTTCACTTTTGTTCGTAATATTCTTTCTCAAAACCCATAGCTCCAGACTAATCATGAGAAAAATACCAGACGAATCCAGATTGGAGAACATCTTTAAGGATACCTAGATAGGTATCTACAAAAATACTTTAAAAAACTGTCAAAGGGGGCTCCTGGGTGGCTCAGTGGGTTAAGCCTCTGCCTTTGGCTCAGGTCATGATCTCAGGGTCCTGGGATCGAGTCCCATATCGGGCTCTTGGCTCAGCGGGGAGCCTGCTTCCCCCCTTCTCTCCCTCTGCCTGCCTCTCTGCCTACTTGTGATCTCTCTACATCTCTGTCAAAAAAATAAATAAAATCTTTGAAAAAAAAAAAAACTGTCAAAGTTGTGGAAAGTAAGAAAAACTGTCATTAAAGTGTTACACATCAGAGGAAACTAGGGAGATTAACAACTCAATATGATGTGGAACCTGGATGGGCTCCTGGAACAGGAAGAGATTAATGGAAAGACTGGTAAAATCTCAATAATGTCTCAAGTTTAATAACCATGAAAAAAAAATTAAACTCTTATGACTTCTTTGGGGAAGTCTGATGATAAAGTTACTCATTTCTGTTAGCTTCTTTGTGCCCCCAGGTGAATCAGGAGATATAGTCAGCAATTTTTTTTTTTAAAGATTTATTTATTTGAGGGAGAATGAGTGAGAGAGAGCATGAGAGGAGAAGGTCAGAGGGGGAAGCAGACTCCCCAAGGGGCTGGGAACCCGATGCAGGACTCCATCCTGGAAGTCCGGGATCATGACCTGAGCCGAAGGCAGTTGCTCAACCAACTGAGCCACCCAGGCGCCCAGTAATTTTTTTTTTTTTTAACATAAACTCTCTCTCTATATGAATAAATTCTGTGCCGAACATGGGGCTCGAAATCACGACCCAGAGATTGAGTCATGCTCTACAGACTGAGCCACCCAGATGCTCCTATAGTCAGTTTTTTAAAAAGATAAGATTATGTATGTATGTATGTATGTATGTATTTATGTATTTATTTGACAGAGACAGCCAGAGAGGGAACACAAGCAGGGGTAGACGGAGAGAACAGGCTCCCCGCCAAGCAGGGAGCTTGGTATGGGAGACGATCCCAGGACCCCGGGATCATGACCTGAGCCTAAGGCAGACGCTTAATGACTGAGCCACCCAGGCGCCCCCCCTCTTTTTTTAAAAAAAGATTTATTTATTTGATACAGAGAGCGCATGGGGGAGAGAGTGCACAAGCACGGGAGCAGCAGGCAGAGGGAGAGGGAGAAGCAGGCTTCCCCTGAGCAGGCAGATGCCTAACTGACTGAGCCACCCAGGCACCTGGTTAGTAATTTTTTTTTTAAAGGATTAAAAAAAAAAAAGATTTTATTTATTTATTTGACAGAGAGAGAGAGATCACAAGTAGGCAGAGAGGCAGGCAGAGAGAGAGAGAGGAAGGGAAGCAGGGTTTCCTGCTGAGCAGAGAGCCTGATGCGGGGCTCCATCCCAGGACCCTGATATCATGACCTGAGCTGAAGGCAGAGGCTTTAACCCACTGAGCCACCTAGGCGCCCCAAAAGAATTGATTTTTTAAGTAATCTCTATGTGTAGCTTGAACCCGCAACCCAAAATCAAGAGTTGCAGGCTCCACTGACTGAGGTAGCCAGGTGTCCCAATTTTTATTAGACATTTAACATTCACATTTAATACACTGAATTATGTTACAAAACAAAATATATTTCACATTTAACATCCTGGCCCCAGCTGAGTAGTTCTTTCTGAGTACTTCTGGAAAAACAACAACTGTTACTTTTAACTACAATAACACAGGAAAGGGTTTGTTTCTTAATAAAATTTCCTTTTGGTATTACTCTTATTTTGCATTTTATTATTAAATTAGTTTGCAATCTGACCACCTGAAAAATGTGAATGCAATGCCCCAGGGGAAAAAAAAATTCACCTGAAACTTAAAAAAAAATTGTTGCTTCGAATCACCCACAAAAGTCTTAAAGGATGAAGCCACAATTCCTTCTCTTTTTATTCATGTAAAAAAGTGTAGAGCTCTTATCAAAACAGGTACCATGATGATCTTAGTAACACTGCAAACTTAAGCTCTTTAGGAAAATATGTAAATTAGTGGACTGTGGGGTTGTGTAGGAGGAGAGGCTCAAGCATTATTGTATTTGGCACTCTAAGGCCTTCAATAATCCACTGGCTGCTGATGGGAGCAAAGGAAGATAAACCGAAACCGATCACAGTAAAATAGGCTCAAAAATATCACATATATTCAGAAAATTCTTTCCATCCCCATTTCAGAATCAAATTTGAGTGAAAGCTATCTAGAGATATGTTCTTCAACGGCTCACTAGAATAGCACTCCAGAGAAGACGCTCCCCTCATTTTATTTCATCTCACTTTGGAAATAAAATGGAAGAGCTTGCTACCCAGCAGACAACTGCGATATTTCCTGACAGAAGAGGCTACTTCTCAGGGCTGCTGACTATTCAGGGTCGTTCTCGAGTACAGCGGTCTGCCAGTAAGACTCGGTTTTTCTCAAACTGAAAAGCTCCATAAATATTAACACTAGAATGATAAAGATTACTGTTCATACACCTCCCTTTCTATGTTTGTGGGAGCAGGGATACTAGTCCACAAAGTCCAACTCCACTTAAAATTTCCATTAGATTAAAGAAGCATTTCATAATCTGGCCAGGACAGAAGGCAAAGTCGACGTTCAAAAAGCATACCTACCCCTAAAAACGTATGTAGACTTCCAGATACCCTATTTGAGAACCAGACAACCTGGTGCGGCCGAATTTACGTTACTTTCACCTGCCTCTGCCCTCCCTTTCCCTCGTTCGGCCGCAGGGCCCTACCCTCCATATCCCCACGCCTCGACATCTAAGGGGGCGTCATGGCGGCAGTGGAGGGCGACTCCAGCCTTCCCACATAGCCCTCCCCTCCTTCACTGTGGCGCTTAGAATTCCGAACTTCTTGAGTGTACTGAGAACCCCAGCTGGAGGCCAGGCGGACGGAAAGGCTAGAGGAGTCGCAGCCTGGCCCCTGCTCTCCCTCCAAGCCCCCACACCGGCCGTCCCGCCCCGGCTTCCGCAGGTCCCTCGAGGCACCACCGCCCGCGTCGACCCCTCAGACCCTCCCGCCCCGGCAGTCCGCCGCCGCGCTCACCGTTCACCAGCGCCGGGGCCTTCTCCGCGAGGTTACGGACAAACTGAGCCATGGTTCCAACCTGGAAGGTCCGTTGCCCCGGACGGCCGCTGAATGTCACCCCCCCCCCGAAGGACCCGCCGCAGGACCCCGTTCCGTTTCCAAGGTCAGGCCTCCTCTTTCCGCGCCGGTCCAAAGTATTTAGGTATCCTGTTACCTTTCCGGAATCTAGCTACCACATTATTCTCTTCAGCCGCGGAGGAGAAAGGGCAGATGAAAAGGTGAGGTCAGAGAACACGTGGAGAGCGGTGGGCTTCGACGGAGGAACAGGCATCTCTTGGGGCAGCCGCTCACAGAGGCCCGGAAGGCCGGCCCGCGGAGGGCGGGCGCATGCGCTGTGGGCCTCCCGTGCCGGCCTTGGCGCGGGCCGGGTCCGGTGTGGGTCAGGTGTTGGCGATTTTCTGAAAAAGCGTGGGAAGTTAGGCCTGGAAGGAGTCTGTAAGGTTTTCCTAGGCCAGGACGATCGTCTTATAAAGGCAGACAGCCCAAACATGTGGAGAGTTATGGGCAGAGCCGGCGCCACATAACCTGTCATGTGATTCAGTCCTTTGCCTTTCTTCAGCGGATCTTTCCTAATCCCGATCTCGCCTTCATTTTGTATCAGGATCGGAGTCCAGTCCCTCTAATTCCCTAGTGAGTGGCAAGGAACTATGGAGATGGGAGCAACAAAACATTTACTGAGGGAGGGCCTCCAGTGTGCCAGGCCTTTTGGAATTTAAGAAAGCCTGTGTTAGGCAGTGTCCCCCATTTAAGACTGGGATTGATAAATGGCCACATAGCTAGTGAGGGGCAGAGTTGGGATCTGACAAGATTGCAGTGTAATAAACAGGTAAGAGGCGAATGCGATTGGGAGTGGTGGTGATCTGGAAAGATTTCTAGAGAAGACAGAACAGCTCTGTACTACAGGGTTGAAACTATACTATGACTGGGAGAAAAGGTTTATCTAGGGAAGTGGCATTTGATGTGAGAAGCATAATTATAAGTAATGTACCCTGGAGAAGCCTGAGCAAATCTGATTGATGAGATAGTCAGGTGGAAAGAAAAATTAGGGGTGATATCAAGGAGCCAAGAGCATCGTTTCAATGGCAATGATTCAGCTGCCAAGTACTCCAGAGAAGTCAAATTACGGCTGGGAAAGTTAATTTACCAATATGGAAATATTAGCTACAGCAGTTTCAGAAAACTAGGATAGAAGCCAGAGTATGTCTATGAAGGACTCTAAGTCGGAAAACCAAATAAGGGGTGCTTGTGTGGGTCAGTCCTTAGGCATCTGACTTGATTTCACCTCAGGTTATGATCTCAGAGTTGTGCCATGAGCCCCCTGTTGGGCCCTGCGCTGGGCTCAGCCTGGGCATGGAGCCTGCTTAAGATTCTTCCCTCCTAGGGATGCCTGGGTGGCTCAGTTGGTTAAGCGGCTGCCTTCGGCTCAGGTCATGATCCCAGAGTCCTGGGATCAAGTCCCACTTCGGGCTCCTTGCTCGGCAGGGAGCCTGCTTCTCCCTCTGCCTGCCACTGTGTCTGCCTGTGCTTGCTCTCTGGCTCTCTCTCTGACAAATAAATAAATAAATAAAATCTTAACAAAAAAAAATTCTTTCCTCCTCCCTCTGTGCCCTCCTCCACTAAGACCAAGTAAGGAACTTAAGGTGGACGCTGAAGATAGAGGAGGAGGATTGCTAAAATATCTGAAGAGACAAGAAAGAAGATTGGGGGGATTAGCCTTGGAACCGTGGGGCCTCTTCACAGATGGGATGATGGGAGGGAAATCTCAAAGTGGAAATTCTGAAGTATGTATCTTCCTAGTTAAGTGGAAGGCAAGATCTTCAGTGAAGGTCAGAAAGATTGGTGGAAAAGGTTAAAGTTTGGATTGGTGCTGAGTTTCTGGACACACGGGGTTGTTGGGCAGTGTTAGCAACCACTGACCTGTGGTCATAGCACTTCTAAAGACTGTGTCATTTTTCTCCAACAGTGGTCTACAGCTTGGATACTGGAACAGAGAGGAATGACTGGGTCAATCTAAACTGAGGTCTCACATTGCAAGGGTATAGAAACTAGGGACAAGACAGGGAATGTGATAGTGAATGATTAAAATGAAAGACCTGGGGTTTAGGCCAGATTAAAAAAAAAGCGCAGCTGGGGGCGCCTGGGTGGCTCAGTGGGTTAAAGCCTCTGCTTTCGGCTCGGGTCATGATCTCGGGGTCCTGAGCTCGAGCCCCACGTCAGGCTCTCTGCTCAGCAGGGAGCCTGCTTCCTCCTCTCTGCCTGCCTCTCTGCCTACTTGTAATCTCTGTCAAATAAAGAAATAAAATCCTAAAAAAAAAAAAAAAAAAAAAGCGAAGCTGGATGTGAACTGATGAGGAAAAAATATGCCCAAACACTCTTCTGCCTAACTCCTGGGTCCAGAAACCTGGTAAGGGAGGTTAGCTCAGCCGGGTGACCCACATTTGATACCACCTTAAAGAGAAGCAAAGGTCAGAGTCCTCTCAAATTTCCGAGAAACTGCCACTAGCTTTTCATCCTGTAATGAAGGAAGTGATAACAAAGGTTGTAAGTCAGGGGTTCATTTATTAAATACAAGCTTTGAACAAACACCCCCAGGCAAGTTTGACAAGAAGTAACCTTCCTGGAATGTTTCAAAATACAGTTATGTTGATCAAATGTTATTTCAATCAACCTTTTTGTTGTTCTATTTTGTACTTCTTTCTGTCTAGGTTTTCCTGTGCGGCAGGCAGAGCATGTGCATTACTTCCTCACATGATACCAGCAGTGCGGCATCAGCCTCTCTGGCTTGTAAAGGCACCCAGTAGACTTACGCTCTGGGCAATGGCTGCTTAGCAACCAGCATCAAATAAAGTAATGAAGCTTTTGTAGACTGTGATACCAAATAGCAACTGGCACCTTCACCTGCACCATTAAAAAACCTTTAATGTTTGTTTTTACATATCCATTACAAACTATACTAAAAAAAAAAAACCCAACAAACCAAGATTGCTTGATAAAGCCTACTTAAATAATTTTCCAAGTTGAGTTATCACCCTCTTGGTAAGCAACCAGAGCTGATAGAGTCTTCATTTTCCTATCATACTCCAGCAAAGCCAACACATAAAACTGGGTATATCAGAAAGTCTGCTCTAATAGATTGAGAGCTGTTTCTGAGTTCCTGATAACAAAACATCTCTTTAAGCTTCCAAGCGCATATACACACCATGGTGTACACCAAGATAGTAATTTTTTAGTCTCATTTTTGGGATGTTCTTAAATGACTTCAAGGAAAGAAAAAAAAGGCACAGAGGACACTTGGTTTCCTTACCAACAGTGGCCTTAAGCTATACACTTGCCTTTGTGATGAGTTTAAAGATACTCTCAGCAGCATTAATGGTGCCGTAGCCATTCATAAAAAGTTTCAGGGAAAAAAAAAGCTTGCCAGGAAAGGCTTACAATCTGAAGACCACAGAAGTAGAATACAGACACAGATACAAGAGGCAGCATAGAGGTTGTTAACTAGGAAGCTGCTGGGAACAGCTGCCTTCTGAGGTTTTGTGCCCATTTTTCCTCCTATAAAACTCTGGTCTTTTCCCCACTTTAAAAAAAAAAAAAAAAGAAAAACATCCCATTAGATCGGGTTTAGAAGGTAATTTTAAGTAGACAGAAGCTTATTTTATACACAGTTCATTCTCAGAAAAGTAAGGAGGATAATAAATATGAAATGAAGCTCATTTTAAGAAAATAAATCCTGGTAACCCAAGCCTTAAAGGCCCAGGTGCACACTGAATTAGTATCTTACATTCAGGCATTTCTAAGAGTCCTAGACTCGTTTTTATTTATAAGCACAGCAATAGGCAACATCTACTTTATACCTAGTGTGGGATGCCCTCTGATGTGAGCTTTTCCAAGTGATGCCATCAAAAGCACATTAAGGACTGCTTATAGCAACTCGTGCTAGGATATCCTAAAACTACCATCTTACTTGAAAGAGGCCATGGTTAAAAATGAAACAGTGACCCCTGTTTCTAGATCCTTTCACTTCCCTTGTCACGATTATCTTTAGGCTTACAGGGATAGCGACATAATCCATAGGAGAATGTGCCTCCCTTAGCATTTGGTAAGCTGTGCAACTGAGTAGGGAGTGCAAGCTCAACTTGCAAAAGTGGGGCCCATCCGCCTACTAACTCCAGGGGGCCATGTGGATATTTAAAACGGCTGTGGACAAGGTTGTGCTCAAATTCCTACTTTATTAATTGATGACCTAAGGCTGAGTTAGACGCAGCTCTCGGAAGTTAGGTCACAAGCCCAAACAAACATTAACTATATACATGTTACAGTCTCAGAATTTTGTCTCGAGTGTGTCAGTAAACACGGCCACACGATGCATACATCTTACCATGGAAGAGACAATATAAAGTTGTACTCAGTTTACACTAGACCAATATAAAAATGCACATGGTGTCTATATATACTGAAATATATTGCTGATATCAGTGTCTCAAAATGGTATCTTTCATGGTTACAATATTTGTTCCCTAACTTTTCCACTCAAGCCTAGTCCTTGTGGCAACAGATTTCCATAAGCTAAAGAGGGCCTAACAGCCTTCTTTTTTCTTTCACCTCAGAATTTTCTGAATTATCAAATATTCACGTCCTACCAATGTCCTACCAATCCTAAAAATACTACGAAGCTCAGTTTTTTTGTGGTGATGACAGCCCTAGGGGAGAATGTTTGTCCTCCACTGGATCTCTGAGTGATGAGATAATGCAAAATTAAATACTACCAACAGAAAGTGCATTAAGAGTCCTTTTTGAAAATCTCATCTATTCTATTCAAAAGCCCACTCAAACAAATCAAGGTATCTGCTTTTGTGTGAAAGGTTATTCTGTAATATAGCAGAACTGTAACAAGAAAAGGGCCGACATCCAGGTCATGACCAGTAAATACCTCGATGACACAGGACTTCCTGATGGAGTCAGCTGTCACCAAAATATGTGACATCATATACTTAAAAGCTGTGCTCACCAAAGGTATTTGAGCAGTTCTTGACAGAACAACAGTAAGGTGGCAGGAAGGTTTAATAGTTGAAGTTAATATAAATTATGGAAGGAAAAGAATGAAGAGTAGGAAGAGAGAACAAAGGGCACAAATGAGTGATCATTTCTAAACTTGGTGCTGCTATAATTAGCATAATTTCCTGCAATCCAGGAGAGCACTGTAATTTCTTAGGAATAAATCTAAATGGTCATAATTTCAGCAAGAGCAGTTCTCTAGTTAAAAAAAGAAAGAAACAGAGAAAGAGAGAAAGGAAAGAGGAACGGAACCAAAAAGAGAGAAGCCACAAACAATTGTTTGTCTACATTCTGGGGTTGGTTGTTTTTGGTTTGTTTAGTTCACAGTATTTATTCAAGTTGCTCCTTTTGTTGTTGCTTCCTCTCTGCGAGCCACCGTTGGATTTTTTCTTTTAGTTCTGTGTTTGGCCGGATCTGGTCCATGGTGAGGGGACTACGGTTAAAGGGATCGGTTTGGTCACTGGGACAGAGAGAGAGAAAGGGAAAGTGGTTATTTCTGTAAGTTCGAACCGCCAAAGCCCAAGCTAGAAAAGCGGGCCCATCTCCCTCTGAGAATGAAGCCAGACGTGCTGTAAGTCTGAGTCAGGCGCTGACTTGAGGTTAGAAAGAAGGAGACGAAAGAAAGAGTGATTCAGGAGGTTCCTGGGTTTCTGCAGATTATTTCACTACTTTGTCTCTCTGTTCCTTAACAAACTTGATTTTCACATTGCTATTTCAGATCATACTTGGTTGGATTTTCCTACGGGAGAGAGCCTGCACACTCACGTCAGCGTACAGAGCTGCTGGTAGTGTTACTGACAGGCTCTCGAAACAGTCTAAGGTGTTAGGGGATAAAGCTTTGGAGAATGACACCTGATTTAGTTAGCTGATTGCTGCACAAGTAAACGCAGATTATGGCTTCCTGACAGGGTATATTCAAGAGCTGATTCTATCTTCTACCTGTATCCTGAGGCCACAATAAAATATAAATTTTCACTGACATTTTGGAAAAGACAGACCGCCTACTACAGCATTATGCGTGTAGTGAATGCTTAATACCAAATACCACAAAGTAGAAAATCCCCTTTTGCAATGTTTAAAAAATCGTATTCCCTTACATTTGGGTCATCTTATAGAACTTCATTTTAAATAGGAAGAGCTTCTCAGTACCCATGTCAATCTAATAATGCAGCAGGTCCCAGCTGGACTCATGGCCACCGTGGCTGAGTGAGACAGCAGCAGAAGCTGGCTTAACCTATGCGTGATGGCTACAGTGTACATCGGACTTAAACAAAACAAACTTCTCATATTTTTACACCTTAAACACAATTAAAACAAGTTCAAGTCTTCAGGCTGACATAATTTATGACATCTGATAGAAATGATTTCTTCAAGGAAGGGGCAGGTAAGGGGTTAGGGCCAGCATTTCTCAACAAAGTGTCTTGTTTTGGATGTTTAAATCCTTAACAGTCAACTGATATACCTCTCCCAAAATGCCTCCCTAACTCATTTATAAATCAACAATATGAAGCACATCCTGGGTGTATTAGGAACTGGGGAAAAAGGAGAGCAAACACACATGTCTGTTGTCTTGAGGCTGCTCTTTGGGGCTTGCATACCTGAGCAAATGTCTGGCAATGGTGGATCTATCCACAGTGACTCTGGAGGATGGCAGCACCACAGGGTCAGACATGAGTGTGCTCATGATGGGATCCAGGAACTCATCACAGGCATCTGCGTAGGTCTCCTCCTCCTGTTGTTGGAGGTCAGCTAGAGACTAAGCACAAACACCTGGTCGTTAAGGTGAATTCACAGAGCAGCTGAATTCCAAATACTCAGTGACTATAACCTTAAAAGGTCATTGAGGACCCTTCAGAATTGCCCCCCAAAATGGCAATTCTCAGCCTTTTTTAAAAAAAAGATTTTATTTATTTGACAGAAAGACACAGTGAGAGAGGGAACATAAGCAGGGGGAGTGGGAGAGGGAGAAGCAGGCTTCCCCTGAGCAGGGAGCCCGAAGAGGGGCTCGATCCCAGGACCCTGGGATCATGACCTGAGCTGAAGGCAGCCGCTTAATGACTGAGCCACCCAGGTGCCCGGATTCTCAGCTTTATTTTCTAAAGAGGCCAAGGACATCATAAATGTGAGTTGAGCATTCAACCCCAATTCCCAAACCTCAGTGTGGCTCAGCTGCTGGCAGTGATGGCTAGAGGTGGGTTTAAGTGTTAACAAAGAAATGTATCGCATACAAGAGCCTCCCGGCAGCAGTCCTACTGTAAATGACATCATTGCAAAGGGGACGGTGGTAGAGAGTTATTTGCAGAGTCACTCATGCAGTCAGTGTATGAAAAGCAGCTTCTGGTTTTAGGTACAAACAGGTATGGGAGGAGTTTAAAAGTAGCTTCAATATTTTGATCCCTTCATGACTCTAGTTCCTCAGGGACCCATCTGGCTAAGCTCTAGGTAAGATGGAGCTCAACTCCATAAAAAAAGTAGTTCAAATGGGGCGCCTGGGTGGCTCAGTGGGTTAAAGCCTCTGCCTTCGGCTCAGGTCATGATCTCAGGGTTCTGGGATGGAGCCCCGCATCGGGCTCTCTGCTCAGCGGGGAGTCTGCTTCCTCCTCTCTCTCTGCCTGCCTCTCTGCCTACTTGTGATCTCTCTCTGTCAAATAAATAAATAAAAACATCTTAAAAAAAAAAAGTAGTTCAATGAAGGGAATGTGCATGTTAACAAAGAAGGTTTTCTTTTAATAAGGAAGGTTTTCTATTATTAAGAGTCTGTGCCATGATTTTTCCTTCTTTGTAACTAATGGAGCTCTGTCAAACTCCACCAGAAGGATTAGTTGAATATAAGATAGTATTTTCATCTACAAAATGTATGACTATTCCCATATAAGCCAACTATTAACTACATATATAATGAACAAAGAAAATCTAGGGCACCTGGGTGGCTCAGTGGGTTAAGCCTCTGCCTTGGGGTCCGGGTCATGATCCCAGGGTCCTGGGATCGAGCCCCACATTGGGCTCTCTGCTCAGCAGGGAGCCAGCTTCCCCCCCCCCCCACTCTCTGCCTGCCTCTTTCTGCCTACTTGTGATCTTTGTCAAATAAATAAACAAAATCTTTTTTTTAATATATTTTTTAAAGATTTTATTTTATTTTATTTATTTGAGAGAGAGACAGTGAGAGAGAGCATGAGAGGGGAAGTCAGAGGAAGAAGCAGACTCCTCTTGAAGATGGGAGCCCGATGTGGGACTCGATCCCGAGACTCTGGGATCATGACCTGAGCCGAAGGCAGTCGCCTAACCAACTGAGCCACCCAGGCGCCCGTAAATAAACAAAATCTTAAAAAAAAATCTATACAAATCAAAAGACTAAACACGACTGATTGTTTCTATCTGAAAAGTTCTGCATTAACAATATAGATTTTCAAGTCTACTGGTAACACTGTGCAGAAAAGTTTTCATAGAAACAGTCTACAAAAGGCTGTATATTCTTCTCTCCTAGTAGAAGCTTCTTAAATCAATTTTCTGTTCTTCCCTTTCACGTTGAAAAGAGAATTAAGAATATGGTAGTGATGATATGATATGATATGGTGATGGATGGAATTCTTTAATTACTGTCTTGTGAACCTGAAACTAACACTGTATGTTAACTGGAATTCCTTTTCTTAAAGGTTTTATTTGTTTATTTGACAGAGATCGAGAGATCACAAGTAGGCAGAGGGCAGGCAGAGAGAGGGGAAGCAAGCTCCCTGACGAGCAGAGAGCCCGATGCAGGCCTCGATCCCAGGACCCTGGGATCCTGACTTGAGCCCCAAGGCAGAGGCTTAACCCACTGAGCCACCCAGACTCCCAACTAAGTGGAATTCAAATAAAAACTTAAAAAACAAACCCCAAACCCAAGAAAGGAAGTTCTAGCTATTCACTGAGCAGGAAGAATCATCTGTTTATATTTTCTCAAGGCAATACTCGTTTTTGTTTTTTTTTTTTAAATTTATTTGACAGACAGATCACAAGTGGGCAGAGAGGCAGGCAGAGAGAGAGAGAGGAGGAAGCAGGCTCCCGCTGAGTGGAGAGCTGGACGCAGGGCTCGATCCCAGGACCCTGGGATCACGACCTGAGCCGAAGGCAGGCACTTTAACCCACTGAACCACCCAGGCGCCCCAAGGCAACACCCTTTTTACCCCTTGAATCAGGGTAACCAGCAGAACAGTTGAGTCAACACAGTGATTTCTACTGAATATATTAATAAACAAATCCTCCTTGCCTTACCTTGATTCTCTCTGCTAAGTTGCTGAAAGCCACAATCATATTCCCGGGCTTATTTATTTTCTTGAGGACTCGGACTGTCTGTGCAAATAGAGTTGGGGAATAGGAACGTCCATCCTTGGGCACCGTAGCACAGAAGTTCTCCTCATCTCTGGAAGGTCAGCATCAGAAAGAAACTGAGCATCAGAGGGAAGGTCCTGAGGAACAAGGTTCCCCATCACTTACATGCCATCAATGTTCTTTTGATATAGGAAGATTTCTTCTAATTTTTAGGAAGGAAATCTGTCAAGTATTCTGTAACCTTAAAAAGAATACTGCTTTTCTAAACACTGGTTACAAGTAGTAAAGTTTACCTTTGCACAGATATAGGCAGAATGCTGAAAATTTTAAACAGTGTCCCAGAGGTCAGACAAAATTTCTTGATTAAAACTACGTAGAATTCTTTCATCAACCAACCAGAAACGAACCATTTCTATTTCCACATAATTACCAGTCATTCCATTATCAAAACCCCAAATTAAAACATCAGCATTCCCGCTAGCTTGCCCAATTAAATCTTAGATACCCAAGATTTAAGTAGATTGTGCAGATATCTGATACGAGCTGCTGGGGTTTGAAGTCAAATTCACTGAAGTCCTTGACTTTTAAGGCCCCCATCTTGGGGCCAACCAGGTGCTGCAGGAAGTAGTTCAGCATGGAGATGATGCGCTCAGCCAGGAAAGGATGCACAAAGAGTGATTTGATCTCTAGAAAAAGAGGTAGTCTGTGAAAACTCAATCTATAAGCCATCTTTTACTTATTATGTCTTAGTGTTTCACTTGGAGATCTCTGGGGAATATTTTAAAAATTATATGAGAAATACATTTTCATTGTAGGAATGTCACAAAAACATTGGTGAGCAAAAACAAATTATCAAACTACCACCCAGAAATAAACACTGTTAACATTTTCAAATACATCCTTCTAGCTTTTCTGTCCATATTTAAAACATACACATTTTTAAAACAAAATGATGATCGCATGTATATATTCTGTAACTTACTTTTTCCTTAACCATATCATAAATATCTCACCATTTTGGTAAATATACGTCCCTGTCTTGTCCGACATGTTAGCCAGTGGCTGGCCTGACGTGTCTATTTAAATTAATTTCAAAATTCAGTTCCGTAGGCACACTGACTTCACATCTCAAGTGTTCAATAGCTACACATGGCTAGTTTCTACAGTATGAGTCCAGATTTATAAGCTTTTCCATAAGAGAAAGTTCTGTAGGGTAGCAATG